>JACCPG010003072.1:0-37795 GCA_016069955.1 Drepana arcuata | reverse complement strand
AAAACGGCGACTGATTCGCCATTTGTCACGTTGGCACCTCTATGCATATATCTCCGTCGAAAATAGAGTGAACGCAATACTTTTTATTACGCTTTCGAGGACATTTTTGAAAAAAAAAAATCCGACATTAATACTTTAACCACAGCCCCAAACTAACGGGCCGTAAACTTGCTCAACGCGCAAATAACATAAGCCATAGAAAGGCACAATATTTCTTTTTTTCCTTAAAAAGCATATAACTAACCAGTCTTCTTTTTCGACGTTTTATAAGTGCCCACCTGGGCCTATGTGAAATAAAAAGATTTTGATTGATTGATTGATTGAGTCTTATTATAGAGTATATCTCTATTCATCCTATCTTATTATGGATGTATATGGAATTAAATGTAAATAAATATAATATTACCAGGCATATTAATTAACTTGCTTATTTACTACATAAAAAACTTGCTTTGAACAAATGGCATTTAACACAAATACATCAATAACATATTGCATAACTTATATTATAGCTATACATAGGGATGTAGGTATCTTGCCAAACTCAACAGGTTTAATGTGTGTATTTTCCGTTTCGTCGTAAAGAAAAAACCTTGAGCTCAGTGCTTCATGGATAAGATTTCTTAGGTTGTGTGAGCAGAGGTCATTCACGGGAACAATGCAATTAATACATTTGAACAATATGTTACAGCATTCGGTTAATTTTAAACATGTTCAAACCGTGGTCTATCTATACCAATAAGTTTGAGATTAATTATACGATGGTTTAATATTGTGTAGGGACCTTCATACGCATGAGATACAATAGAAATACGTACGCCTTAATACTATTATACGGATACAACTCTTTAATTATACAGGATTTTAGGTATTTGTATATATATACAACAAATTATGTATAGGATGAGATATAATAGTAAAGTCTCGTTTAAATTGTATGATGCTGCGTAAGTATATGATTTTTTATATTATATGATGCGTAAGAACAACATGTTAGACTAACATGCGTCATCCGCCACAGTAACTAAGCAACCAGGTACCAATGAATGGTTTGAGCCATCAGTGCTTAAAATAGGTAGACGTCACCATAAACGCCAATGGCGGCGCATTACATCATCATTTAAACCTATGTGTGCGGTAATAATCTAGGTCCGGTATTCTAGACTATATTTTATTACGATTACGTTCACTGATGTGAAAGTTTAAGGAACTTTACACACGGTTAGTTGAAGGTTGACCGACCACTATATTTTATTACATCTTCCCACAAAGGTCCCTGAAGGGTTAAGGAGAGGTTTCAACAACATTCCGCTAGAGGTAGATTTTAGATGCCAACGTGACAGACGTTTCCTAAACATACGCCTACTTCTAACGAACGAACGAGGAACTAATAACATAAAACACTAATGGCACAAGGCGGAAACCAAGATGGAGAATCTGGTGAATGCTTGTAAACTCCTTGTAAATAATGTTTGGAGATTTACGTTTCATATTGTGTGTTTATTTTAGCATTTTACTACACTTTTCGCCGCGAGGCACTCTACGCGATGGGTGGCGGTTCTGGACGTGCGCTCTACTGATTCTGCCTACCCCGTTAGGGTCTCGGCGAGATGATATATATGTATGTATTTTACTAAGACGAGTCGAGTAGTCATTGTAGGCGTACGTAGTTCTGAATAATCTACGTATCTCGTAGTACCCAATTCATAATTGTACACGGCTACAAAGTTTACAGCTCGTCCAGTGGCCTAAAACCGACTAACTGCTTCATCCTAAGCATCCGATTTACCCGAAAAAAAGTCAGATAGCAGTCACTTTGAGCGATGATCTCGACAACGTTAACGCAAGGCATACATCCTCTGAAATAGTATAGTCTTGAAAATCGCCAGATCAATTTCAAGCGTACCGAGTACCAAGATATTTTCCCTTCCTCCCACTTTGTCTCCCCAAATACCGCGACTGTGACACAATATGTTGGCAGCAATTTTGGGTTCAATGACATCGTTATTTTCATCGTTAGCTTGCTGCAAATTTTATACCATTATGATTTTTATAAGGCAGGTAAGGGATCTTTTTTGGTAAACTCCGGATAAAATACGATATACATATATTATTTTTTATATCTTCACGCCTTGAAAAATACTTTTTATAGTATCCACCGTGGCATACGTCCATCTATACATTGTGGATTCGACCTTTAATTGTTACAATGCTTTGCATAGATATTTCTTACAACATATTGAGAAACCAGATGTAAACAAACTCGATCACTATCGCAATGTCAACAAACAAAATAATGTAAAGTGATAAGGAATCGCATCACATGCTACAAGTAGATATAAATATAGATATCATTGATATTGAAAATATAAAAGTGATAGGTGTGATTTTATCGCTTTGTTGATTTACAACAGACAGAAGTACGTAAATACTTAAGTTATGTGGTAGCTAAATTCAATTCAAGTAGAAGTTAATTATTCGTGTTATTATGTGATCATTTTTTATAATCCTTAATATAATTAAGAACCAATTTCCTAATCAGAGAGTCCTGAAACCAATAACAATGATACTTTAATTAACCACACATACATCTCTCCATTTTAAGACTAGATAGTTTAAATTCTGAATAGGTAGATACATACGACTGGAAATTTAAGTCAATATTAAATTCTACGTACATATATTATATTCAATACAAGAATGGATGGCATCACGCGGATTTGTTAGTATAAATATAAGACAACACATTCCAAATGCTCCGGTAGCTTGACCTTGCACACATAGAGCCTGTATCTAAGTGTGCAAGGTCAAGTTCACGGCTATAGTTACCTGTAAATCAGTGCACTGATCCATGGACGTGTTACATTTATCGATGTTGATGACAGGCATCGATAAACCGTAAGATTGATTTGTATTCGCCATGTCCTAACAAACCACGCAGTGCGACATAATTGCCGCTTAATATTTAAAAGCCGATAACATATCATTCAGGATTAATTGAAAAGGTGCTATAATTATGTTGAAGCATTACATAAATACATATCATAACGTACATTTTTATATATACAATGTATTGTTTGTAAGAAGAGGCAGAGGAAGACCACGTTCCAACTACCTGGATCAACTCGATCGGACGCTCAAGGACGAATGATGAATGATGAATGATGTATGAAGAGACTGATGAATGTGGACGAAGCAAAAGAGGTAAGTAAGTCTAGAGTCCATTAAGGACTCAGCGTGATGATATGATGATGATGATGGTGATATTTTTATATATATGTGCGAACTACAGCCAATAAATGTTTAGTAATATTTTAATAGAATAAACTTTATAAATGTCTTACTATTTCCACTCATTCAAAATTGCCATCTAAAATAATAGAGTAAATTCAGTTAAAACAAACAGTTAAAATAAAAAAAAAACGTTTTAGCTTACTTGAAGCAAAGTATTTTGTCCATATCTCTGCACACATGCTTCCATGAATTCATCAAGGAATTCGTCGTACTCCTTGCCTCGTACTCGTTTTTGACGCAGGCCGATATACAACGGGTCTTCCAGAAGATCCTGCAAAATAAACCTCATATAAATGGCAATAAGAGCTACATTCAAATGCAAAGGTTCAGAGGACGCTGCTGCCACCTGGCCTAGATGATACAGGATAAAGTAAATTATTTGCATTGGCTATGCATTTGATACTAGCAACGAATGAAACGATACGATACTGAAATGTTAGATAACATAAAATTCATAGTATTACTATGTCATCAAATAATCCTTAATCTTCAAATATGTAATTTAATTTATAAAGGCCAGATAATGCATTTTCATAGTTAGTCATGATAGTAATGTAAAAGCAAAACTTAATAGAATAGAAAATGAGATGGAATGCAGTTTGACAGACAAAAAGCCCAAAGGAATAGTGTTATAGGTACCTGATTATCAGTACCGACGTCAAGAGTGATGGGTAGGCACTGGTGAGGCTTGATGCCGGCGAGTGCGGTATACAACGACAACTTTCCTACTGGGATGCCCATCCCGTAAGCACCAAGGTCGCCGAGACCGAGGATGCGCTCGCCGTCCGTCACGACTACAGCGCGAACGTCGGGTTCAGGCCTAAAAATAATATCTTCCAATATGCCAATTCCGAAAAAAATTGCGAACTCAATAACTGTATGTATCCACAAACAATACTCTCAGAATCAAAACAAATAGAGGTAGGAAAAACAACCAACGGGGCGTGCCAAATTGCTTCCCTACATATATAAGTACATATGTGTATACACTATACAGTTGTTATTGAAGTCAAATTTGAGTTTTCTGAAAACAAATCCTTACCAGTTTTTGAGAATATTGAATATATGACCCTTGTCATTGATAGTGATGAAAAGACCTCTTGGTCTTCTGTAGATGAGCCCGAATCTCTGGCACGCCAAGCCAACAGTCGGTGTGTACACAATCGGCAGATACTTCTCAATATTCTCCGCTAGCAGTCGGAAGAACAACTTCTCATTTCTGTCCTGCGATAATGCACTCTATGTAAATATTTATATGCACTGTAAATTCCATTTAGACTCATAAGGGATAGAGGATTGGTGCTGAGTTCGGTAATATATCACTGTTGTTCGGAATTTCGTTCATATTCAACTACCATTACAACTTCAATTCGTATAAGATTAGAATTATTCGCAAAATGCTTTATTTTTCCAGCTCATCAAATAAAACATATTTTAAGCTCATTTCCATGGCACAAAACGGGCAAGGTTCCAACGTTGTGTGAAACGTGCAACAAATTAAACAAAGACTAACACCGCCATTATTAAAATTAGTCTAACAGCGACTTACATGTACAATACGCGCTTGAATATTGAATTGCAGGTAATTAGTGTTAACAGCCCCCCATTTGAATTACCAGTAAGGCTACTTCCATTCCATCACCTATAGTACATGCTTCATTAGTCAACCAATAATTATTTGGACATCATAATAATATGTCCACATGTAATAGAAAAGCTTTATGATTTAGTTTTTCCATAAAACCGACCAAATTACGTCAAAGATACCATGGCAGATTACAACCGACCGACAAAGGGTAACCCTGAATCCGAAGCCCAGTAACCTATAAATAGACAGATTCATGAATTAACGATACCTTTATCATGTTTAGTCACCTGTAACTCGACGAGATAGAGATATTTGTTCAAATTGTCCTCGTATCTGTCTATAGATATCCTGCAGATATCTAACTGTTCCTCTTGACTCTTGAACTTCGCAGCCAACAGACCATGAATGCCGAGGGCTTGCCGTTCTTCCAAAGTAAATGCGAGACCCTAAAACATCGACATCTCAATTTGCTATAAAGTCGAAACCTAAATAAATAACCTAGGAAAATAAACCGGAGTTTAATATTGTAAAATATTCAACAGGTAGATAGTAATGATATTACGTCTTTTACAATGTCATAAAAAAGGTTATTGAAATGTAGAACAATTTTATACGATAGCTTATTATTAGCTTACCTTGTTAAGGCGAGGATCTCTTAAATGATCGATACCCCTCACGACATTGGGACAGATGATGTTGCCGGTAAC
The DNA here is from genome assembly GCA_016069955.1 of Drepana arcuata. Taxonomy (NCBI): domain Eukaryota; kingdom Metazoa; phylum Arthropoda; class Insecta; order Lepidoptera; family Drepanidae; genus Drepana; species Drepana arcuata. The sequence goes on along the minus strand of JACCPG010003072.1, from coordinate 32,206 downwards.
TTCGTGATAGTCCCGGATATGTAATGTCTGAATCGACGAGGGCTCCAAAACTGAACATTTCAGAAGGTACGCAAGCGCCCTGTTCGTATTTATAGCATTTGTACATCTGCAACAATTAGAAGTCACTTTTTAAAATAAGGCATCTATACACATGAAAGTCGAGTGTAGGATACACACGTTCGCGTTCGTATTAGATCTTCTACGAAATGGCTTGACCATTTTTAATGCTTTTTTGCTGCGGTCACTGAAGGTTTTTTAGCTGGACCCGTGGAATTGCAATATTTTTTTTTCCACAGCGTGTTACTATAAGGAAGAGCACAATTCACGGATAGGAGCTAAATAATAAATACCACGACTATATACAGTAGAGAAAATGTTACTGCGTTGTTAATCGTATTCCGGGCCCGGAGAAAAAATGCAATTCCTATGACCTTGTTTTGCTGCACGCGAATTATTCGCATGTTGCACTTATGCAGGAACTACTCTCACCCAGTAGTTGCACCTACGCTTTTATTTTTGCTACTTTTGTTTTGTCACATAAAGCAAACTACGCTTTCATTGTGCCAACTATAAATATAGACGAACGATTTTTCGACATCATTTTAGCCGCGCATGACATTGATATTGAGAAAGGTCTTAGTATGCAACTGTCTGACGAAACCGAGTTTTTCTCTATAATAAAGTGTTTATACGTGACTTGGCCATTTGTATGTGTAGCGAGAAACTCGTGCTTCTGAATACCTAAGTGATACAATTGAACAAACGTCACGAAGAGTTATGTAACAATTTTCTAGCTAATAGGGTAAGGTGTGACATTATTCAAAGAACATTCATATCACCACACAGTCCATCACGTGCTAGTTTGAATAGAAAGCTATACATTGAGACATTTACAAGCATGTCCCCAATAAATAATAAAGCAATAGTGAAAATGAAGTTTAAAAATAGAGAATGCCATAAAATCTTAAATTGAAAACGCGTTTATGTTTGTTTAGAGGATCGTTTCGGATTCGGAGGAATGTTTGGCTCAGATCTGTATTACACAAAATAATGCGGAGGATACAATTATTAAGCCATGTCCCACAAATTCTTAACTAATTATTATGGCAAGAAACCCACGAAAAGATACTTCAAAAGCAAATAAGCTTTATTTGACTACGAAGTTCTTCAAGGAAAAAGTACTACTTGATTATAGACAACTTTGAATACACACGTTGAGCACTGTCTGTTTAAAATCGCTCGAATGATAATAGCTGAAGGTATTCAAATCTAGACTGCAAGCTTAATGTTGCCGATGATTCGACATAAAATATCAACAGGCTCACTGGCTCTTCTGAGAACGACAATCATCAGATCGGTACATCCAACAAAGGTTAGTGCTAATACAACCTACCTACGTATCTATACAAATGATAAGGTCAAGTTATATTTGTACTAATTAAAAAAGAAATATAAGAACTTTCGACGTCAATAGGAAAAAGCTAGGTACATATGATGATTATAACAGGTAAACGCTAAGTTAACGGTAATAACTTCGAGAGTTCGAGACGACGAATAAACTTCAAGCATGAAAAATTCTTGAAAAAAATACACAAACATAGTTAAGGATGTGGTTAAAATGAATAGACTAAAGAAATAAAATTTAAATTACCATGTAAAAAACCCTTACTTAATTGTTAAAAATGCTGTTAAAGTATCGATACCGATGCAAGTTAGGTTTCATTTATTATGTATGTAACACGAAATGCCTACATAAAATGGAAAAATAATTTAGCATTAACTCATATTTAATTTATCGTACATCGCTATTCCAGAGTTGGGAGAATCCCGAATCATCGTGATCATCATTCAATTCGGATACTTTTTACATAAACAGCGTATTATGAATACCTAATAGGGTTTAGACCTTATTATAATTTTTTTGTATTGTCTCTCGTAGCGTGAGTTCCGGGAACTTTTGCTACTTAACCGGTCAATGGCGAGACCTAGACCTCCAGCCAGGCACTTTATTTTTAAGCAACACAGCTAAGGGCACCCCCTGTGGGTTAGACCCTATAATTCTAAACCCTTCTATATATACTAATACTAAACCCTAATATTCTTTAGAATATCTTTGCAATTTGATAACGCAACTGCTTGATCGCATATGTAGATTATAAAAACGTGATTGATAGTATATTATATTATAGTACCCCTCACCCAGCATAGTGTAGATAACTGTAACGATCAATTTCCACCGCCACAGCGGACAATGAAAATCAATACTTAAGTAACTCAAGGAAGATATTCAATGTCAATGTATTCAAACAAGTTTACTGTTTCAGTTCATGTTATAACCTTCGACACGGGGCTGTCATTATATAGCAGTAGCGCTATACCTATTACACCAATTAACATTTTCCGTTCGGATGCTTTGCCATAGCGACCGTGTTATGTAATTAACTCGTTTTTGCGCGAACTTGTAGATTACGTCTAGCGAAGGGGCGTTGCCCACCGACCGTGACACTCAATCTTTCTTAGCTAATGTCAGCACGTGGAGATGACAATTAAAGATAGCGAGCCCCACAGAATATTTCAAACAAACAAACGCAATTCGTACATATATCTGGCACCTTCTCACTAAATACACAAGAACGTCCTTGTCATTGCGGAAGATACGAAAATAAGAAAAGCCAACAACGAGATGGCTAATTATCGCGTTCCGATAATGTAGACTAGAATATACCATTCGAGATTGTATTTATATTATACGCAGCCCCTTGATTCGAATTTAAAAGAAGATATTTAAAAGATAGGTAGTAGAAGCACTGAGGAACTGAGTTTATATAATTATCAAATTTATCTTACACCTTCCCTGAAGGGTCCCCGAAGGGGTAGGAAGAGGTGTATAGGTAATACCCACACACCCACTTTCCGCCAGAGGTATATTAGGTGCCAATGTGACAGATGGCGAGTCCATCGCCGTTACTCAGGCACGACTATACATACGCCTTTGAATTTCTTCTCAGACGTATGTAGGTTTCCTCTCGATATTTTCCTTCACCGTAAAGCTCGTGGTGTGACTAATCACTGTACTTTAGTTCAGAAAAACTAATTGGTACAGTCGGGATTCGAACTTGCGACCTTTGCGTCGCAGGCAAGTGCTCGAACCACTCGGCCACCACGGCTGTGAAGTACATTCGAAATTCATTCTTAAAAGAAATAATTACTGCTAAATACACACCACAGTGCATAAAATAAACAAACTACCAATGGGTAAAGGTGTAACTAAATCCACCTTTCCTCAGAGCTTAATTTTGGGGCACTGTCCAAGATGACAACTTTATCCATGACTTTGTTCAATAATATGCAGGTTTTCTTGCCTTGTTTTTATCTCTATATATCCAAATGAATTCCAAATAAATTATGTTTTTAAACTCATTAGGAACTAGACTGGGTTTTGGACCTATAATGCAGACTTTCATGACTACTACTTAGTCCAAAGTTTCAGTAACACATACAAAAATATGCTTGTGAAATTAAAAGGTCAAAAATGGCAATAGATTATGTGGACTAAATTAATATTTCAGCTAGTGTATTGTAAATACACTGTGAACATCAAGGAGTGAACCAGTGCCAACTGGGTTTAATGGGATGGCCTAAATATAGTTTGTACTTGTAAGATAATTTTTGACATTGATAGTCTAACAACTATTACAATTTTAGTTTGAAATTATTTAAAGCCCAAGCATTTGCAAGTGTGAAAAAATGTCACATTGAATTTATTTGCTTCAAATTCATCCTTTCTATACTTTAAAAATTCCAAACAATTTAAATGATAACAGAAACATATATTTTAAAGGAACAAACATGATCAATCATCAGTCTATACTTTTGATTTTGGTAGGTAAGTATTTGGTTTAAATATTTTTATGGCATTTTCATTTGAGTTCAACACAATCAATGTATTTCATTGTTATTGTAAAAAAAAACATTTTTACATTACAGAAAAATATGGTTCTTAGAAAAATTGTTAATAAATAAAAAGTTAAAACACAAAAAAGTTTATGTTAAATATAGATAGATAGGTAGATAAAGAGAAGCCCAATCTGACTGTTCCTAGTTTACCTATTCATGGAGTTACATACCACTATTGAGACTAATAAAATAATAAATCATTATATAATTATTTTTTTTAGTTTTTTGTAACAATTCAACTAAGAATTATGTATTTGGCTAGAAGGAGTATTTCAGGTATTTCTGTTACAATTATAACTTAATTGATTGATGATAGTTTTAGGACCACTACTAGAATACATAGAATAACAGAGGTATACGGACTTAGTATCAAAACACCATTTAAATCGGACATGCGAGGAAAAGGCTCATTAACTTATTTCCCATAGCCGAAAAAGGTTTTCTTTTGATCGAATTGTAGATTGCTGTAGAGCAAGGAAATGCTAAAGATTAACTAATAACATTATGAGCACAGAGTTATCCCATGACCAGATTCGTTTTCATATCGTACGTATAACATATTCCACAAAATCGATGTTTTTAGTTAGTAGTTAAATAGATCTTGATCTCATTCAAAAACAGCTGTCACGTTATGTAAACTCCTAAAATAAAATAAAAGCTACTTACAATAGGTTCCTCGGTATCGTAGAAAACATTTTAATATTTTTTTCCACCACAAACTGATAACTCCGATGAAACACGGCGCACAGTATGATCCGATTCAAAAATTATTCAGATTTTCTATTAAATAAACAGCGCCCTCCATACATGTGGCAGAGATTCGAGGACTCAACCGACACACTAAAACTGACATGCCCTGACTGAAGTTGGCGTCCGTAGTCTTTGGCTTAACGAGAATTTGACGTACCAAACCGAATTTGACGCAACTACTAAAGGCCGATTGAAAGGCTGGTATCCATAGCATGAATTTTAATCTATACAAATAACAGTATCTTGGCGAACCCTAGTTCTGACGATAAAAAGTGTTTGTTAAAACTGTATATGCGTAGATTTTAAGGGATTTTATATCCAGGTGTCCTCACGAAGTGACATAGTCGCTGTGCGACAAAACTACTATAATAAATAGAAAAAAAAATTGAAGTGTCTGTTTGTAATATTAAAACAACCACTTTTTACTAAATGCATATGGATGTATACACGGTACATATAGCAAAAGCAATTTTTTTTAAGTTTTTGTCTGTCTGTCTGTTTGGTCCGACTAATCTCTGAAACGGCTAGACCGATACTTTCACTGTCAAATAGCTGATGTAATAAGGAGAAACTTAGGTTACTTCTTCTAACTAACTAAGTCTTAGTTAGTTAGAAGAAGAAGACTTAGTTAGTTACTTAGTAGAGTAAATATCATCATCATCATATCATCACGCCAAGTCCCTAACGGGGTAGGCAGAGAGTAAAGAGCGCCAGTTTTCTCTAGATTATATATAATAAGGCAAATAACGCAACAAATAAAAATATTATACAAAGACAAAAGTCATCCCATTCTACGAGAGAGATTCTCGTCATTTTAAGAGAGGCGTAACGGGTTTCCCGTTCGAATTTATAGCTGCCCGACTGGGGCAGGACCTCAACCTTATCCTCATAGAAGTCCGTAGCCAAATAACCCCATTTTTTGTGTTGTGTTCCTACGCGGTGAATAAAATTTACAGTAATGAGCTCCTTGGGGAGGGGGGAGGATTGTTATATTGTGTTGGCAGCAGAGGATTAGTCACATTATGCTTTCAACACAGTATAACTCTCCGAACACAGAGTGGCAACGCGCAAGTGATACTTCGGTATTGTAAGCGTAAATAGGCTGCGGTAACCGTTTTCCGGGTGGGCCATATCCTTGTTTGCCACTCTTGTAGTATTAAAAGAAATCAACTAATGTCCCTACTATACACACTCGGTCGGTCAATGTGTCAATGATTACAGAAAAAAATAAATGTCTCAAACCTCTAAATTAATATCACATACATTATATCTCTCACGCACGCATGGCACTCCCACTTTCTAATCTAGTCTGTCTCTGTCTGGTCTAGTGCAAAGATTACAATGTATACTGTAACATAGATAGGCAACTCAAGTGTTTTTTTGAGTGTTGACAAACAGCGCCATCTGGTACTTGGTTAGGGCAGAATTGAAACACATATAGAGCTATAGTATAGGTGTGTAGATACGTAACCAACTATAGCTATAATAAATAAAGGTAGGTACATACGTAGCTAATAGTTTCCTATTAGCTAGTTACTAAATATTACAATGTATGCTAGTTACGTTACGTATTAGCATTTGATTTAGACGAGGTTTGGAAATAAAACAAATGTACAATTCTTCATATACATTTTATTTAATACATTAAAATAAAACTAGATGGAATAATTTCCCCTTTTCCTCATTCTACCCTTATGTTTGGAGTAATGCCTATGTGCTTTTTCTTTCATCGTATCGTCAACATCCCAAAAGGTTGTTTTGCCAGTGAGTATGTTGTTGACTTCTTTGCACCAGTTATTTATGAAAAACATTGCGCATTTATTTATTAAATATTTTGCTAATAAATCTTTATGCACAGGGCATGTCAAAAAGGATGGATTTAAATTAATATTGATTATTAATTTAATATAATTTGAAATATTAGTTTTATTTGCATGCCCCTTTAATATTTCATAGCAAATGTTTTCCACTTGGGCAAAGAAATCAAACAATGCTCTTGTTGGATAGCACAACCACTTTTTCGTGCCATATTCTTTCATGGTAATAAATTCATGAAATGTTTGCATTTCATTTTCCTCCATATTATATTTGCATGTGGCACAGCTTTTATAAATAATTTTCTTGGCTTGTTGTGCTATCCACCCACTGCAATACCCTATTGCTGCGCTCTTTTCAATGTGCATTGGAGATTTACTGGTGATTAATTTATCGGTATTTAATAATTGAAGCATAAGATGTTCACTTTCTATTTCATTTTCACATTCAGTGTTAGCGTCGCCTTCACGCTTTGCTAAAAAATTTTTTAGCGATTGGAGGCAGACACTATCATCTTTCTCACAATTCGATCCCACTGAATGTGATGATGAGATATTATTAATTAGTAGTGTTTTAAATGCGCCTTCAAAGGCAGTCGCAGTTGGCATGATATTGCTACAACCGTGAGCACGCACTGCGCCAAAAAAGTTTTCCAATGCGTCTTGATTGAAATTGCGCAGCAATAGGGAGTTAATTCCTTTAGAACTAAAAAAAGTTATAATTCTTTTAAAACCTTCAATAGTTTTTATCCAATTTGATAAGGATGGCACTACTCCATTATTGTTAGCATTTATAAATTTCATTGTCTTTAGCACAGGAATGCTATAATTCCATAATTTATGGTGAGGTGAGGTAGGGGTTACAGCAGCCCTATAAATTTTACCATTTTTGATTTCGCTAAAACTACCATTGACACTATCAAACAAATCATCGAAAAATATTAGTAAATCAGCTGTGTCTGTGGTTTCTTTCTCCAATATCCCAAAACCTGTAAAGAAAATAAATACATTAATGTAACTTTTTATTGTATCATCAATAGAATGTATTAATGTCTGGACAATAAGAGTCCTAAAAGTTTATTAAAGCAAGAAGTTAAACGAACAGTTATTAAATTATAGGTACTGTTAAAGAATACTGTCACTGATTTGCTAACAAGTAATCTGTTTTGGCCCTAACAACAAGTCATTAAACTAAGTACTACATTTCAGTGTGGACCTTAGAGGTTACAGGTAAGATTATGTGTGTTTTATATATTGACTTATACATAATTTGTATGTTTACGATAGCATGCAACATATTTAATAACCTTTAATGAAATCCATACCTGCCATGCAGCCCAATGCTACTCCAACTGATTTGCTAAATACTTGAGTACAGTGTTTTACTCTCATTTTTGGTATCAGTGCAGGAACCACATGATGAGTTGTAAGTTTAGGCACCAGTTTTACACCTTGGTAACCTGGGCACCGATTATATAGGGATACAATGTGGCCCCATTTGGCAACACACTCCTTGCCTCTTATTACAAATTTTAAATTTTTTGTAATCAAATTATTTCTAATGCCTTTCATTAGATGAGGGGGATCATAAATTGGGAAAATCTTTCTATTACCAATTTAAAAAAATCCCTCACTACATATTTTACCATTGCGGGTATATAATTCTCTGGTTTCTTTAATAAGTAAATTAATTGCAGCCATGTTTGAGGTCCCTTGATCACATACAGTTGCTACGACTTCGAGTCCAGTTTCTTGTATTTTAAGTACAATCTGTGTAATATAGGACTTAAGTTCGACTGTCTTAGTGCTTCCAGTGCAAAAATAATAGACAAGGGGCTGTTTAAACTTTTTCACAATGCCCCTTATCATAAACACTAAAGCATGATCACAATAATCTTGTTTCACATTTTCACCATCATCAACAAATCCAATGATTTTGTCATTTTTTTTATCATAAGATATGCCAGCTCCAATTGCCATCTCGTCAAATATTAACGAACAGTATTTATGTTTGTTAGGAAGTTTAGCTACCCTTCGCTTCAAATTATCGAAAACCAAAGGATTTATCCCTGCTTTCAAATGTATATGATGCATTAAATTTTGCAATGTTCTTCTGCTGAGTAGAACACACAAGTTACGCAATAATCGATATGCCTTTGGAGATGGTTTATAAAGGGTCAATGCTAAAATTTTCTCATCCAAAGAGAATCGCCTTCCCCCCTCTTTCTTTACACTCTGCAAGGCTTGCATATGGCAAAATGTTTTTGCAGCAGCAGACATGTTTTTCGAAATGATTTGGAATGCCCTTGTTTTACACATCTTTTTTGCTATCATATATTTCCTTTTATATTGCAGTTTTTGATTCTCGCATTTCTTTAACTGCTTTAAAATACATTTAAATTGTTTATGTTCTCTTACTGATACTCCCTGACCTGGAAAGAAATGTGAAGTTTTTTTAGTCACATGTTATTCAAAGCAAGTAGTGTGCAGAGACATAAAGAAATAATTCTTCAGGGTAAAAACATAGGAAAATTTCTTTGAAATTGCCTTAATGTGAATAATTATAAACGGACACAAACCTAATACAGGAACATTAAAGCACTTCTTTGGCACAACACACATTGATGGTGGGACTGACTCCTGCGTTTCAGTTGCCAGTAATGGTGGTGCTGGAATTGAAAAAGATACAGTCCATATTAGAAACCTTCTTGGAAATAAAACTTAGTTGGGATAATTGCCAAAAGCTTTGATGTTAGTATTATGAAAAAGTTTGACAGTTTGAGTTATTTAGTATTTCAAATGACTATTCAATAAAGTTTATTACATTCATATCATCACGCAGAGTCCCTAACAGGGTAGACAGAGAGTATAGAGCACCAGTTCTCACTTAGACTTACATCCCTCTTTTGCTTCATCCACATTCAACAGTCTCTTCATACATGCTCGTCGGTTTCGAGTACTCTTGACTTTCCTGTCCTTGAGCGTCCAAACAATAACGATGATACAATAATTTGCAAAATAAATACATACCAAACACAGGAACATCAAAAACTGTTTGCACATCAGATGTTGGTAGGGCAGAATCCGGACATTCATTTACTGCCATTATTGATTGTGCTGGAAATAAAATGATATTATTTAATTTCCAAATTAATTTTCCTACACATGAGACCACACTCATGAGTAAAGATTTTACCATTGAGATGATAATTTACCTGGCATATGTAGCACTGGAACTGCTAAATAGGAGAGCTTATTGCTTGGATACTTATGGATATCTTCAAAGTGTTCACGACAAACACGCCTGTTATCAACGATAGTTTGATTGTCCAATGAAGCTAATGAACCACCAATATTTGTAATCCAGCTTTGGAATTTGTCTGCACATTTAATGGGATTCGGAAATCGGTGCAGTGGAACACCTGCAGGGAAAGAAAAAGTTAGCATAAAAAGCATTATTAATGAATCTGTTTACCTATATGCATAAGTAAAATAATACCATTTTATTAATATTGATTAGTACTTGCTGTGTCAAGAACGAATAAACCAGGAATAAAGAGTCATGAATAATAAGAAGGTGAAGATAGAGCCTGTTGAGAATACCAGGACGGCTGAACTTTCTATTATTCTTTAAGACATGACACGTCAATTTAAAGTAATTAATTATGTACATATTGAAAACAATATTATGTGTTTTGTATATTTTGTTCACTACTTTACCATCTTTCCTAGACGATGAACATCCAGGTACGCAACAAGTATTTTGTGACATGGCTGAAGGGCACTGTTCACTATTTGCGATAATAGTTCACAATAACTTCACAATCACAAAGTTTTTATGATTATAACGCAGCACGGGGATACGGAGGAACAGAAGCTCAACTCAACGTATACCAGATGCACATGCGAAATAAACAAAACTTTATTGCAAAATATTACGAGAAGTCGATAGTATCAACTCATGCGTCGACATTTACAATGAAAGTGTTCCCATAATAATAAAACTTTGTGGGGAGAAAATTTTCAATGTAGCAACATTGTATTTTTAGTTCTCCTAACCAAGTACTAGATGGCGTAAAAAATGATAATTTTTCATTCTTCTAAGTTACTATAGCATGCTAGCACGCTTAAGTTTCTATGACATGACAATCCAGTGAAGTGACATTGACAATATATCATCGCATCCGATATAGTTTTCTTTTAGAAATATATTTATGAGGACTAGTCTTTCAGTAGCTTGTTGCATTTGTAATATTTTAATCCTTTGTATTCATATACTATTCCTATATATACATACTATATCTATCATCCTATATATATACTATTCATATAATATTTAAAACAAGTATGACTAAGTAAAATATCATCAATCAAAACGGAGACTTCCATTAGAGGACGGGAAAAATCCCTTTGGGAAGAAGAAAGTACTCCACCTAGGTACTTTCCCAAGCTTCCCACATCTCTGTCACTTCGGATAAGTTGATCATCAAAGTCATCATTGATTTTTTTCGCCAGTTATATTACCTTCATCCCCGTCATCATATTATATACTTGACAGTCGTGACACCTTAGTTCGAGGTCCAACAATTTTAGAGCCTGATGTTTTAGCAGGCTATCCTGCCCCAGTCGGGCAGCTCCAAATTCGGACGGGAAAACCTAAAACTAAAAAGAAGTTAACATCGGCAGCGACCACTTCGAAATATGTAAAAAAGAAACAAAATATATCTAATGTCTGTCAGCTTATTTTTTTATTCTATGTATAATAGAAATTGACATCTTATTGACTAGCTAGCTTAACCTCAAAACACCGGAGTTTGTGAATGTATACAGTCCCGGAGTTCTCGAATAAAGAAATATAGATTTAACTATCATTAACTTGATTAAATTACTTATTATTTGGAGATAGCAACGAATTGAAATTTTATCGCTATCATGGCTGATGACGCAGAAAATGTGAGTGTTATTCATATTCCTGGCAAGTTCAATATTTTGGTTTAAACAAACAAATATGTTATATGCTCATTTCAGATATCTGTGATGACTGTAAAGGAACCACTAGATTTGATAAGGTTAAGCTTAGATGAGAGAATTTATGTAAAAATGAGAAATGAACGTGAGCTCCGAGGGAAACTTCATGTATGTTTTTTTTGTTTTTACACATTTCCCACCTCACCCGAAACAGTATCCACAAAATTATATTATTTCTTCAGGCTTACGATCAACATTTGAACATGGTACTGGGAGATGCAGAAGAAACAATAACAACAGTGGAAATTGATGAGGAGACTTATGAAGAGGTGTACAGGACAACAAAGAGAAACATACCCATGTTATTTGTGAGAGGGGATGGTGTTATTCTTGTATCACCACCTGTTCGTGTTGGAGTCTAGAATAAGTTATTTATTAAGTAAATAATACCAGCAATAAGTATTCAAGTGTTTTATTTTTTAGCTAAGACCTTAATTACATCTTTCTTCATGAAGTTTTTGTTCTTGGGCTGTAACAGCTCGTCTTCGTCCATTGGTTCAATGATAGTTCCTGCCTTAGTTATAACACTTGGGCGAATAAGTTTCTTATGTGCTTTTTCAGGTATGAATGTGTTACCCAAAGGAACTCTGATTGAAGCTTCATAGTCTTTGACACTTGTAAAGGGGAATGGCACCTCTGTCACCTTGTGCACTGAAAGTTTTGGATCCTTGTATTCTTTGATTATGATATCACCTTTATTTTCATCTCGTCTTTCTGTTTTTGGTGGGGCTTTCACAATAAAACGATTCCTTTTACGCTTAGGAGCTTTCACACCCTTCCCACCCCAAGCTCCCCATCCTGGCAATGTGAGGTCAATGTCCTCTGGCTTATTCTTATTGATCTCATCTTCTTTCTCTAGCCTAAAGCTTGCTACAACATCATCTTCCTCAAAAACCTCTTCAATGTTAACCCTTGGCACCACTTGCTCATCATCATCATCTAGTTGATCCACACCATTCTCACCTTCTGGTAGTGCTGTATTTAAATATTTTGGTTTTACCTCTATGAATTTGTGGGGATCTATGTTTGAATCAGTAGATTTGGGAACTTGAATTTGTGCTAAGCTCAACAATGTTGTTACATCAGTTTTATCTGCACTTTTCTCTTCAGTAACTTTTGAGCTTTCTTCTATCAACTCTTCATCAATAAATACCTTTTTCCTTTGATTTTTCAATTTCAAATACTCCAGATTATCCATAGGTTTTATAGTCTCTGACTTCTCTTTACTTCTTTTAACTTTTCTTGGTACCTTTTCTAATGTTTCAATATTTTTACGAATTTTCTTCAATTTTGCTTCTACTTTATTAACAACATCTGTTTCAAATTTCTCAAACGCCAAAGAAACATCTGTAGTGGTATTTTGCTTGTATTTTTTATTTTGTTTACTATCTATAGACTCCACAACCCAATTAGATGTTGCTATTGTGTTAGTTGTTTTAGTGATTTTATGAGATTTTTGTTGTACCTTTTGTATGATTTTTGGATCTACTGCAATTACAATTTCATTTGATACAGATCCATCCTCATCATTGTTAACATTTGATTCATCAAGAATCTGATTAAATGCAGTGAAGTCTTGTCTGCAATCTTTGACTTTCTTAATTGAGGTATCTTCTGCAGTGTGCTCATCATTCGAATCTGTTTCACTGTCATCTGGCTTTCCAAGTATTTTTCCTTTTAGGTACTTTTTGTACCCAAAGTCAAATTCAGCATTAACATTTGATTTATTAGACCTCTGCATCATCCAAGGGTTCAGTGGATCCTGTGCAAGATTTATATCAGGAATATCTTCACTGTCATCTGGTTCATCATCTGAGCTTTCTTTATCCTGTGTCTTTTGTGTCAAACTTCTACTTACTGCAAGTTGCTCAGCTAGTTGTTGTCTCACCTAGAAGATTTCAAAATGATAAACTTGATGAAATAGATTCAACACAATAAATTGGGAAAGTGAAGATTATGCAGAACCTGCAAACATTTATGAAGTGCTAGATGAAAGTGGATGAAGTATAAGAGGTCTATAAGTCTGGACAAAGTGCATTATTCCTTGCCTACCCTATGATTGACTCCGCTCATGATGATAACATGATGATAATACTTACATCCTTATCATATTTGGCCCGAATCAAAAGATTCTTGGCCCATTTTCCAGTGTTCTTGTGCCTGAGTGTGTGTCTCTCTAAAGCTCTAGCTTTCTCAATGGCTTCTAACTTCTTGAGGGCTTCTTCAGGATCTGTTTTTTGCAATTCTTCAAATTCCTTTAATTGCTGCTTCAGCCTTTCTTTTTTAAGCACACTAAAATAAAGATTATCCATTTATTATTATAGTCTGCATGCTAGTCTAACCTAATATAAATGTAACAATATTCACTATAATGAGCTTATGTATAACTTACTTGTGTGAACTGTGAAAGTTTGCAATGATGTTTGTTACTATTTGACAGAAAAAGTACTGAGCAGAACTGGATGAATTTTAGCACAGATATTAGTTGGATTGACACAGGATTTGATTTATTGCAGAAAGACATTTTACCTCAGTGAAACCGAGGGCTACCCCTAGACAGCTAGTATACACATATAGTTAAAAACCCAGATACTTAATTGTGGATTTGTTAATTTTTTTGATGAATTTACACATTTCTTAATATATATATCTATATACATATATATGTGTGTATGTATGAAATTAAAAAAGTATGTAAGTCTAGCACTACTCTTTCTGCCTACCCCTTTAGGGACCCTGCATGATTATATTTATTTAAGATTAAATAGCAGACACTGTTTACTCACCGATGGTACTTCTTACTTTTGATTTTGCTCTGTCTCTTGGCTTTGGCTGCCTTGTAAGACTGTTGAGCTCTTAATTTGGAAAGGTGCTGCCTGTGCTCAACCATCTCATCATAAGACATGGGATACAGTGGCTCTTCTTCCAGCTCCTCCTCAACAAATGCCGGTGGATCCACTTCTTCAAGCTCTTTCTCTAATGTACATTTCAACTCCAGTTTGGACAAGAACTCATTCGTGGGCTGAAGCTTGGACGAAACTTGTTTCAGAGGAAATGATACAAAGTCCACTGTTCTGCTCCTAGCAACCACAGGGTCCCATCTCCCAACTCGCTTCTTCGTCTCTTCATATGCAGTAGCTCTCTTGATACGTTCAGCTTGGGGTTTCTCCAAAGGCTTCTCTAATACGTTTATAGCTTGCTGTGTCTTCTTTAACTTCTTACTTATCTGCACATGACCAGCTGTGTCCTCTAACACTTTTACCACGCTCTTTATGTCCAATTTATTTTTTCTCTTTATCAAATGGAATTCAGTATTCTTACTGGTCGGCTCAATACGAGTAGGGTCAGTTATATGCTGGGTCTTATCCAATTTAGACACAGCATTTATTAGTTGGTCGTGTTCGGAAGCTACGTATTCGGTATCTTCAATTTCATCCATTTTATATTCTAATAAATAATATAATTTTATATCATATAATAACTGTTAATTGCTCTTGTGTAAATTCCCTTTTAAAACACTAGATAAAATCAAAACACATACATGTGTATTAACTAAGCTCTAACCTCAATGATTTAATCAAAGATTACAATCTGTCCAGTCTGCCTCTGTCTGTCAGCTGTCTACTGTGTGTGACTTGTCAGACTTGACTTAAATTGTTTTTTTTTTATTATTATTATTTAATCATATCTTGCATACTGGTCTTTCAGACTAATCATTTTGGAACGATAGGTATAAAGTACAACACATTAAGTAACATACTTTACTAGACTCTAATAAGGAACTTCGTTCCAAAAAGATCATTTCATAAACGTTTGCTTTATTCCAGCCTTTATTTTGATCAACAGAGACATAACTAATACTGTACGTACGACGTACTGTGTCAGTGCAAGACACTTGATTTGGAGTTGGAGTTTATATAAAAAATTACAAATGACCCGAAACAAAGTTTATTGTAATCATCTGTTTATATACTTCCAATTACTTTCAATACTCACAAGGCCTCTTGGGTAACCGGCCGGCAGAACCCAAATCAGGTTTTGAGGTTTTCAGATGGACTGAACTCTGAATCGATGTTGAATTTAAAAAACACATCTCTTCTTAGTAGCCTTTGGATGAGAGTAATACATGAATAATCGTGTGTGTAAGGTAGGAGTCAGGCATATAAAAATATTTCACTTTAAGAAACAAAGCTAGTGAGCTATCTATTATATTTTGTAACGTGTAGGAGTATTATTCAAAGTTACAGAGAAAAAAAAACACTATTTTGACGAATGTATAGTTAAAACATAATGTATTATTTTATTGCCTCTCGTGGCATAAGTTTCACAAGTTGGACACTTTTCCTAAGTGGCTTATGTGTTCCTATGGCTCCTTCCCATCTTCCTGACACAACGGTGGCGGCCGGCACCGCTGCTGCTCAGCAGGAGTGCCACAAACGCCGCAAGTATGCCTGTCTTGGGTCAGGTTAGATATTTGCTGCATTTGCGGTTGAAACTCTGGGGCCTTGGGGTTCTGAGGCTCACCATCTTTTTAAAGAGGTCTCGCGCCGTCTATCCGAGACCTCTCGTGACAGGCGGGCTGCAGCATATCCCGCTCAGAGAATCAGCATTGCTATCCAGCGTGGCAATGCTGCTAGTCTTCTTGGCACGTAAGTAGTTACGTTTCAAGTGTTCTTTGTTAATATTATTAATTGTTGTTATTGTTAATAAATATATCTAATTTTAATGTAGCATCAGAATAGGTATATCAAACATTAAATCACCATAATCATAATTTAAATGCTTAAATATTATTTGTAGTCAATTAGCTATGTTCGCAGACTCATCGGATGAGGGTGTTGAGGGAGGAATATTCTCTTCGTTCTGGACAGCTTGGCGGGCGATACGAAACTGTTGACGGTTGCGATACAGTTTTGCTTCGTCTGTACATTTTATTGTTATAGCATTCCTGTGAAATGTTACTCTACAAGGTTTCTACAAATGTGTAATGGTGGCGCAATTTAATTAAAGAAAATTGTATCGGAAACGTTGATAGAAAATCGCCATTTATTTATTCGATTCTAGAGAGCTTCCACTAGCTGAATCTATTCAATCAGGCCCGATCATCAATCATCAGTCTAAAGTCCACCACTGTAACTACATACTGCTTTGTGAAGAGAAAATTAATGTTTTTTTTTATTAGTATTTGATATACTAATAAAAAAAAAACATTAATTTTCTCTTCACAAATCAGTATGTAGTTACCGTGGTGGACTTTAGCAGGTAATAGTAATATGCAAAATTTGTGAGAGAACGGTGCCTGAGGTAGGTCTACAACCCGTGTTACAGGTCACCATTGGTATCAATTATTACACAACTAGAAATAGTAGGTATACACTATGACACCTTATTTGATGGATTCAGTACCTACTTTAAGCTAAATAAGTGAACCTAGATACATTTTTTCATTTAAGCTATAGCTAATGTCGTTGATGTTAGCCACGCTAATATTAATTGGACATGTACCTTACGATATTTTTCGGAACACCACATCGCAATGATACGGTCTTCACAATATCTTCAACTAACTTGGAATCCAAACTCTTCTTTGGAGGACGGTTCATAAACGCAGGTGATTGTTTACCAGTCAACGAATGGGTAGCTAGAACCCTTCAACAAAAAAATGTACATACATATTTCGTTATACCTACTTATTTTGTTTATTTAATTTTCTATGTATATATCGCCTTCCCACAAGGGTCCCCGAAAGGGGGTAGGCAGAGGTGTATAGAGAATACCCACACACCCACTTTCCACCAGAGATATATTTTAGGTGCTAACGTGACAGATGGCGAGTCCGTCGCCGTTACATAAGCACGACATACGTCTTTGAAATTCCAATGAAAAATTGAAAATGAAATCCAATTTTACGCGTTAGTCGTCAATATACATAAAACATAATATATATATATATCAGAATATAAATCACCTAACATAATATGAGAAAAAAACTATAATCAAATCGATCGGACATTCAAAGGGAACGTCAAGAGTAGGTATTCGAAACCGGCGAGCATGTATGAAAAGACTGAATAATGTCGACGAAGCGAAAGATTTTATCAGAAGACAACTGGCGCTCTACTCTCGCTGCCTTCCCCGTTAGGTCCCTTACGTGTAGATGTACCTGCCCACATGAGAGCAACAGACTCCCAATTGGTCACGTTAGCACCTACACATATACACATAACTCTTTTGGAGGCCTGTTTGAGTAGAATCAAGATATAAAATTATACTTACTTGCGTGGAAATACAGCTTGCAATAGTTGTCTCGTCGCACTAGTGTGGGAGTTCCAATCAATTTCGTTCAACAACCTTGCAGGAACCGTCGCGTTTCCATCACCGATAGGTATCTAAAAAGTGGATTTTTTCATTGAGTGCAATCCATAAAGCTCTCAATTGTCAACTCAAATGAAATATGGAAATTGTTATTATCATTACCATGTCAGATACATTTGAAGTACTTGCTTCAATATTATTTGTAGTCTGCGCCGACATCCGGCGCACTCGCGGCCCGTTTGTACTCTGCTTTAACTCTTCGGGTACTGCTGATGAACTGTTCACTCTTTGGTCCTCCCTTGACACGTTTAAAACTGGCTCTGCTCCTATTTCTCCATTTCCAGCTACATGTATCTCGGAATCTTCCTCATTATTATGTTCAACCCAAGACTCACTGACGTGTTGCTCCACATAAGAATCTCCGTCATTCTGCTCGGCCTCCGAAACGTCAATCAGATGAGAGTTGATATCATTGGCTTCAGCTACTAGCGCTTGAAATCTGCTGTATAGTTGTTTGAGGGCAGTCTCCATTTCTTGTATCTTCCTCAAAGGGGATTCAGTGTTCTCTGTTTGGGTGCCT
Source organism: Drepana arcuata (assembly GCA_016069955.1). Taxonomy (NCBI): domain Eukaryota; kingdom Metazoa; phylum Arthropoda; class Insecta; order Lepidoptera; family Drepanidae; genus Drepana; species Drepana arcuata. Next base: position 13,762 of record JACCPG010003072.1, on the reverse strand, counting down.
TGATCAAAGGAAAGGATCGGTTCTTGGCCATTATTCAAGTTTCCCGGAAGAGGAGTGCTACTCACCATTGACCGACGTCGATCGTGGTTGGAAGAATTGAAGTTGTAGCGGTTGTGATGACCACTGGATGTCTCTTGGCGTTGATATTGAGGGAATCTTTGAATGGATTTGTTAGTGTTTACATTTCTACTGCGGTCCAGAGGAAGTTTCGTCTGAAATACAAGGATTCGTGGCAATTAGAGGGCATCAAAGCAATTATTGTATTATATTATGATGTACCTAAATACTGACCTCTAGATCACTGTCGTCACTTGAGCTATTTTCAGTGTGCGCCTCCAAGACGTGTGTTACAGTATTCTGATTCGCTAAAGTATTTTTTGAATTGTTGTCTAGTTGATTAAAATACTGAAAAAAAATTACTTGTTCCAATTATAAAGTTCGGTAGTATATGCTACTAGTACATACTTCCAACATAAGGTCGGCCAACCACGAGGACGCGCCAATCAATTACTAGTCGAGGGGGTCGCGGGATACGAGAAGTCTGACCCGAGTCTTTCAATTAAAGTATGAACTATATTAGAATAGATGGGCGCGTCGTGGTGGATGCCACTAGCTCTATAGCTAGTGGCATCCACCACGATAAATACGTCTAATAAGCATACATTCAACTGATTATTTAGCGCTCGCAATACTATTATTGCGAGCGCTAAATAATCAGTTGAATGTATGCTTATTAGACGTCTTTATAGTACGATAATTAATATAGCTTCAATTTGCAAAACTTACCACCGATTCAGATTTCATTTCTTTAATAGTGCGCATGCATAATTGAAGCACATTCTTCACTTGTTGATCTTGCCTTTCCATCAACTCTTTATGCTGTTTTATATACTGTTTGTTATCTGCAATATAGAATATCATTATCATCAACATCATCATCATCATCATCGTCATCATCATCATCATCATCATCACACCACAGATGTCGTATGTTAAATACAGGGTTTTATAACATGCTCCGAATAGCCGTTGCAATATTAAATTCATAATTTCGTACAAAACAAACGCTAGCAAAAGGAAACATGGTTCCTTATATTTAAATCTATTAATTAATAAAAATATATTTTAAATCTATTATAAGCAGATAAGGGATAAGTATTGTTTTTCGCAGTGCAAATAGGTATCATTTGCATGGTATTAAAATATATTTCCGTTATTTTTTCAAGTAAATTTCTCGTGGAATGTTTACTCAAGCGATACCTGGAAATTGGTATTCCATTAATTTAATTATCGATCATCGCTATCGTCATGCAGTGGAGACAAATAAAAACCTAATTATGCTAGAAACTGATATTTTTTTGTAATTGTTTTCTTTTTCTTAAATACTGCTTTGGTAATCTAAAATAAATTATTCATATACATACATCTACCGATAATGTTAAATGTTCGACAAAAATAAGTACATACCTGAAATCAGAAGTATTTGCGCTCTCCGTGGATTATTGTGCTTCAGACGTATATAAATTAGCTTCCCGGGTCTTATGTCTGATTCCTCATAACTCAACGTATCTATGTTAACAACATCATACGCAGGGAATACGTTTCCTTGGTCCACCCATTCCACCAGTAGCCACAGCCGAGATGACATGTCTACAAGCGATATACAAATGAGCCTTCCCAACGATGCACAATTCGTTACTGAGCTTTGGACGCGAAATTAGATGTGTGCAGGTAAAAATGCAATACAATAGCGTAAATACCAAGCCATACCCAAGCCACCCTACCCGTAACTTAAGGAAGAAAGTACCGTTAGTTATTATTCTATCTCTACGGGTTCGTCTTTGGGATCATAATACAATCCACAGTTTATTTCAATGATACCTTGATTCGTTAAATGCTGTGTAGTAGCGATATTAGGCTTCGAGATGGTAGCAGTTAAAGGTAGCTATCAAACAGACAGCCCTTTCATTAAATGAAGTTCAACGCGAGTTTTTCATTCGACGATAGGGATGGGAAAATGTATAAAATATATCGATATATATCGTATCGATATTTTCGAGCAATATCGATACATACTGAGCAAAAAATATCGATATTTCGATAAATCGATATTTTTATCTCAAAATGCGATTACCTGAAAAATTTTTAAAATATTCGAACGTAAAAAAAAAATAACACAATTGGCAGTTTTATTAGTTTTATTTATTATTAAAATACATATTTAAATATCATTAGTAAAATAAAAATACTTATTATTAGTCAAAAATTTGAACAATTTAAACAATAGTATCTTGTTTAAATTTTATTCGAACCAGTACTCATCGGATATAGACATCAGAAGCACTCGTTCCTTGATGTGTTCCCCGGTTAATCGGCTTCTATTATTGGGTACAGTCAAATTTACAGCTGAAGCAAGTCTTTCAGATGATACGGAGGAGCCTTGACAGATTAAATATTTCAACGCAATTCCGGCAAGAACTGGCGTAAAATGGCGACAATTCAACCAAAATTCTATGGGATCAGATTTTCTTTCAAGAATTGGTTGGTCCAGATACTGCTTCAATTCATTAGGGACACAACCGGAGCTTGGAATTTCTACTCTATTGGAACTGAGGTTAATTAATTTCTCGTGCCGACACCAAATTGATGACCCACTAGTTTCTACTTCTCCTTGAACAGGTCGTGGATCGGGAGAACGCTGGCCTCTGCGTCTATGTTCCGACCGAATGTCATTGCTAATTGTTGAAATTGAATTTGAGACGGCTCTTGGAGACGTAAAATGGATTCGTTTAAAGCGGGGGTCCAATATCGTCGCGGCTGAGAGATAAGTATTTGTTTCTAAGGAAGCTAGTTTTTGGTCAATTTTTTCTAGTAAAGCCATTCTTACAGTTTCTCCTAGAGAAGTCGATGGTGTAGATTGATCTACTGCTTGACGCAATAAATTTGAGACCGGAATCACTAGACTTGAAGTTACGTAATGTGCCCCACTTATCTCTTCAGTAGCTTCTTTGAAAGGACCAAGAAGTTTAATAAGGTCTCGTATTATGTTAAGTTGAGAAGTTGCAACCATATCAGGTGTGTTTTTATTGGTTTGGCTCTTTGTGGCTAAAATTTTAGCGACAAGTGCAGATAGCTCAACAAATCGTACAAGCATATCTAAGCACGAGTTCCATCGAGTGCTGACTGCTTGTATTAACGTCAACGCTTCACCTTCTTTTTTTCCCGATGCTATTTGTTCAGCTCGTAATTGGTCAGAAGCATTGACGGATTGCTTAAAAAACGTCACAATACTTTTGACGTGATCGCAAAGGGCAGAAAACGCATGAACCTCTCTCAGCACTCCATCAACAATAAGATTTAAGCTGTGAGCCATACAAGGAATCCTATAGTCATTTCCTAGAAATAAGCGTACCGCTGCCACCATATTTGCGCCACCATCAGTGCTGATAGACACAATTTTACTCTTGTCAATTTCAAACTCTTTACAGATGTTATCCCAAATTTCTTTAATATACTCCGCTGTATGACTCTAAAAAAATGTATATATAAATACAAGATGTATATTTATTTATTATAGCAAATATAACTACCAATCAAAACATACTTGAGACAATTTCTGCGCACACAGATTTATACTCTGAAGAGAGGTCGAATTGTTCCCCTTTGTATTGTCAATAAAGTGAACCGTCAACACTAAAAAGCTTCTGGTAGAATTAGTGATTGTGAGTATGTCACTTGTGAAAGATACGAAATCTGCTTCGTCTATTCTTTTAATAAGAATCGATTTCGTAGTATTATATCGGTTCTCTATTAAGCTAGTCACCTGAAATTAAGAACATATCGTTATCGAACTATAATTTTAATTAAAATGTATGATAAAATGGGCTAGAATACCGTTTTCCTGCATGGCAGTTTATAAAGAGGACTAACTGTGCGAACAAACTTTTTTAGACCACTTTTTTCGACACATGATAGTGGCAAATTGTCTTTACATATCATGTAAATTAGAGCCTGAGTAATATCGATGTGTCGTTGTCCACCTTCTGAAATATAGAAGTTGTAAATAATACAATTAAAATTGACTTATTCAAAAAAGGGGAAAAAAAAACAATAATATTAATTTAATCATGTGTAATAATATTAAATATCGATATTTTCGCATAAATTTATAACAATATAAATATAGTCTGGCCACTGAAAGCGTGACCTGAGAAATCGCGGCAAATTTAAAAAATCTTTACATGGTATTACTAACTATAGTAGGAGAAAACTGTTTTGGTACTTGACAATTTTTTTTTAATAAATTATTTTCAAACCGAATGATTCCACCATCTATTTAAATGTTAAATGTACAGAACTTATGCGGAGGGTGAGCAGCTCCTTTTGATGTCGGAGACTGTCATGGATGTGTGAGATTAAAAAAAACAAGCAATAATATTATATAAATGTAAATTTATTTATTAAACCATCATATAGCTACTAGCGATGAAACATCTCTTTGTCTTTTATTTGAAGTTTTATCAGACAGACAGACTCTAATCATCATACTCAAAATCAGAGTCCAAAATTCAACCTCTAAGGACTCGTCTGTATCAGAGGAGTCGTCATCACCTACACTTATAATAAATGGTTCCAATACTTCTTCTGTTATTTGATCTCTTTGTTTATATTTATTTTCCACATTGATTACATGGTCTGTCATTTTTTTCCAGTCTTCTGCAGTTATTCGGCCAAAAGAGGCTTTTATGAGAGATTCTGTTTCTTTTGCCGGGAGATTGATATTTATTTTTGCAATCATACGCTTAGCTGTGCTCCATATCAGTTCGATCGGGTTGAGGTCGCAATGGTAAGGTGGCAGTCTTAGTACCTCATGGCCATATTGTTTTAAAAGTTCATCAGCTACATACAGGGGTTCCGGTTTATGTCTGTTTACTAAGCATAACAATTCGGCTTTCGTTAGATAATCTTCGTAGTTTACTCCATTGGATGTAAGCCATTCTTGTATTTCAGCTTTTCTTGTTTGAGTTGTAGGTATTTTATTTTGTTGTACAGTGTGGTCACTGGCATTATCCATCACAATAACACTGGGTTCATTCAAATTTGGTATCAATTTTTCTTCTAACCATTTATTAAAGTTTTCTGCATTCATATCATGATGATAGTCTGCTAATCTTGATTTTGTACTGACAACTAACAGTGCATTGGGTACAAACCCTTTCTCAGAACCAGCATGAACTATTATATATCTTTTTCCTGAAGAAATATGTTCCAATGGGCTGGGTTGCGGAGCACCACATGTTGATGGACCTTGCCAGGACATTTTAGGTTTATAATTTTTGTGTACATAAGTTTCGTCGAGATATATTATTGGTTTTCCTTGAGCTCGTTTAATAGTTATTTCACGTAGATAGCGATGTCTCCAAGCAGCAATATCAAAACGTTCAATGAGAACTGTTCGTTCATTTTTATTTTTCTTAAACTCATATCCATTGTCAATCAATATCTTACGCAGAGTTTCTCTGCACCCATTAAAGCAAATGCTAGAACGTAATTCTTCTAACGATGTCCGTAATGTCGGAACCTCCTTTCTCACAACATAAAATTCATTGATTTTATTTCTAATTGCATCCACATCAAAACTGTCTAAACCCGAAATCGAGCTTTTGCGAGGACGTTTTTTACCTGGAGTGGACCACCCGCCCTCATTCACAGATCCTTCCTTCTTAATTTTTTTTAATGTCGTGACACCGACTTCTGCAAAATAAAGGGTAATATTGGTTTATATGAAGGTTCTCAACAATTTGACAATATGAAAAACACAATGAACTCTTTTTTTTACCCAATCACTAATAATAAAATTAGACATGAAATAATTTTTATCTTTGAATACCTACATCTTTCTGAAACTAAGTAAATAAATTATTATAACTCCAAATTGATGCAAACACGTACCCGTTAGTGAAGATATTTCTTCTAGGAACTTAGTCTGAGTTTCTATCACAGATTTCTTCTCCAAATTTCTTAGTGTTTCTACAGTATTTTTAATGTCGCCGAGTCCTTGAATATCTCCAAGATTATCTATAAACAAGAATTAGTAACATAATATTGTAAATACAAAACATATAATAATGCATAGAGTAATCATACAAATATTAGGTATCATGATTACAAAGTCGTACTAACCTAAGAAATCCGAGATCGCAAGTAAACATTGTTGTTTTTCTTGGAACACAACTTCTTGCTCCACTTGTTTTTGTCTAAACTTACTAATCATCGTATTTAGCAATTTCCTCACGTTACTTTTTAATGTTTTACCCATGATAAAGCAATAAATTTAACGCAAATATGAAATCGTAGCAGAACACTGACATTGACTGACATATGTTTGACGTATCTTTGGCAGATTAATAATGTTGCCATATAAAACTTTTAAGAAAAATCCCAGGTCACGCTTTCGTTGGCCAGACTTTATTCATGATAGTTACATATTTAAAAAGCTAGATAGAACTAGCTTACCTTCAAAGCTTGAACCTCTTTCTAAACAACTTAAAAGCGTACATTGTTTCCTCTTTTTTGATTCTTGAATGGAAGACTGAGCACAGCCTGTGGAATCCTCTGATTCTTTTCGCGGTTGAGGGTAATTTTGGTCATTTGTCAAAGTAGGCTAGAAATAAATAAATAGTTTTAAAAATTGATAAATAAATAGTAAATTTATAATTTACTTATTTTAAATCATCCGTTCAATTATATGAAAATTAAAATAGCAGATATTTTAATATTTTCAAATTTTTTTAGAAATAAATTAGCGCATAAAAAAATAATAAAAAAAATTGACATGTAAAAATTGTAAAAAATTAAAACTGCTATTTTTTAAAAATGAGTTTTTGGAAAACATTTTTTTTGTTAAATATAATTAAAAAATTGTGAAATGACTGCTAACTTTAATGTCATTTCAATTATTGCAAGTTTAGTATGTAATCTATAAGACATACCTCAATACTAAGATCATCATCGTCGTTTGTTGATAAATTGTCTATTGTTTTGTTACCGGATTCCTTCATTTTTGATTTCTGCATTTTTTGAAATTGTAAATAAGCATTATAATGCTTTGTTTTCAGGTGTGCAGCTAAATTAGTTGTATTGCCGCATGTCTTGTACGTTTTACCGCACAAATTGCATGAAGGTTGATTGTTTTCTTTTTTTGTAAAAAACTTCCACACAGCAGACATTGTTAGATATAAAAATAACACAAAATAAAAACATCAACATAAAACGAGCCACACTAGGTTCACAGACTGGTCAACATGCTAACAACACACTATCCAAGACATTTTTTAAGGTTGCGTTCACAAACTCAACATGCTAACAACACACTATCCAAGACATTTTTTAAGGTTGCGTTCACAAACTACAGAGGGATACTATGCATATACATAGTTCAAAACAAATCATTTTGAAGACAGAGGCAGCACTTACACCAAAACTCGCGCGCTTTAGTTTATGTTTTTATACTTACATAAAACGAACACAAATATTACAATTATAAGTAGGATAAATAATTATTATTATAAAATATAATAAAGCTCTTCAAAAAATATCGAATCCGATATTCGGAAATAAATATCGATTATCGATATTTCAAAATTAAAAATATCGCCGATATTTATCGATTATTTTCTAAAAAAATATCGATATTTTGATATATCGATAGTTGATGCCCATCCCTATTCGACGATACAAAATTATGATTTAAGCTTCATATATAATATGGTTCTTGTATATTGTTTAAAAGTTATGAATCGACTGGTACGCATATTATAATCATGGAGATATCATCGTGTTGCCGAGTATGTATGTGTACAAGTACACATACATATGTATGTACAGATTGATAAAGCTAGTTTATATTTGATTTCTTATAGAGTACAGAATACAATAAACTCTTGATAACAAAATAAGACTCTTTGAATTATATATATAAATGTTATGTTGATTTGTGTACGCTTCAAAAACTCAAAAAGTTCTGCACCGATCGAGCTGAAATTTTAGCATGATGTAAAATCCGCATCGAGGATTATTTTTATCTATTTTTCGCATCAGTCACATATCCACAGCGAAGCGTGGCAGGGTACAGCTAGTACTTTTTAAATATGTATATCAATCGTTAATAACCCACAAAGTAAGTATTGTAATAATAACACGAAAATAGGAATTTATTCCTACATTAAATCAATGAGGATCTTCGAGGAACCTCAGAGATTGTAAATCACACCTTATCAGGGTCAGAATCAGAAAACTGAAGTCTTTATTATTTAGAGTTTTCTTAATTGTTATTCCTATATATGTACGAATTCCCACAAATTTTCAGAAGGACTAGGTTGAGCTATAATAACACCACTGCTTGCTTAAATAGATGCAAACATACCTAAAGTGGAGTCTAAGACTGATCATATTAATATCTTAAATGCTAAAGTTTGTGAGTTCGTATGGATGGATGTTTATTATCACTCACGCCAGAATGGCTGAGCGGAATTGAATGAATTTGGCATAGAGACAGATTGTTTGCTAGATTATATAATAATAATAATATATAATATATCCTAATAATATAAATATACATACGATATGTTTTGTTTCTTAGATAAAATAGTACAAATGAAATAGATTTTATCGCAAGTGAAGCCAAGTGGGGCGCAGTCAACAACTATCATAGCCGTGGTGGCCGAGAATATCGAGTGAGGGAGACTGCAACACAAATATTGCAAGTTCGATTGCGACTGCACCAATGCCACGCCACGAGCTTTACGGTGAAAGAAAACATCAAGGGTAAACATGCATACGTTTGAGAAGAAATTCAAAGGTATATATAGTATATAAAGGTATATAAAGTATGTATAGTCGTACTTGACTACTCAATGGATTTATATATCCTCACGCCTTCACACTAGGGTCTCCGAAGGGGTAGGCAGAGATGTGTAGGTAATACCCACACACCCACATTCCGCCAGAGATAGGTATATCTTAGGTGCCAACGTGTCAGATGGCGAATCCATCGCCGTTACTCAAGCACGACACACCTATGAAGTGCTTCTCAGATGTATACAGATTTCATCTCGATGTTTTCCTTCACCCTAAAGTTCGTGGTGTGACTAACCACTGCACTAAAGTTCAGAAAAACTCATCGGTACAGTCGAGATTTGAATTTGCGATATTTGTGTCGCAGGCATTTACTCGAACAACTCACCACCAGCACGACTCTTAATCCAGCTAATAATCTAACTCTGTGCCAAATTTCATCCAATTCTTTTCAGCCGTTCTGGTGTGATTGAATATCAAATATATACCTAGAAATTCCCAAAAATTGACGCATTTATAATAAGTAAGATATAGTAATATAACCACCACAGAAACTATTTGACTGTAACACATGACGCCTCTTAGTCTGTCATTTATCCTTCTAATAAGTTCCAAATGAGCGACCTAGTCTATTCAGAATCGTATATTTTTCAAATCCCATTGAATAGATACTTATTTTTGGGAGCGTTTACAATCCATTGTTCATTTTCAAAGCTAATGAGAGACAGTGTTTCTATTCTAAGAACAAACAATACTGACTGAATTTCTTGGAAAGTACTTTGAAGGGAATTTTAAGGAATCTTTATACCTGTGGGCTTTACCACAAGCATGGTGTTTTATTTTATAATCCTCTATGGGGTTGGTACATAAATAGGAGAAATGGACTTGTTTGTACCCAGTACATTTAGTTTTAACGTGGTGAATGGTTGTGGTTAAGACTTTAATGTTGTTGTGTTGCGCTAAGTTCCCCGTATAAGATTCTACGTAGGTAAATACTAAGTTCTCTAGCCTGTAGCAATGTTTAGATTTGACATGCAATACTAGAACAAAATGTTAAAGTACCATACTAAGTATACAAGTTCGACGGTAACAGTACTTAATTTTTAAAGAATTTAAATTATATTTTCAGATGTGAAGAAAATAAAGTGATAAAAATAAGACATGAAAAAGACTATATGTTCAAAAGCAGGTGTTCGTTGGATGGCGCCTCCGGTTAGTATTAATAACCAATCAATGTCCGTTTTGTAAAATAGTTCATAGTTCATCTAAACCTTTTAATATATTTTCAGTTTAACATACCAGCAGTAGCTGCGAACACCGAATTTGACGCAGCGCAAGCTCTCCTAGACTTGCAAAGTAACGTCCGGGAGACGCGGCCCGAACAATGTGAGTGTTTACCCATAACTCACTTTCCCACAAAATTCCACTGCTTCCACTTGACTGACTCCGTGGGAATTCTATTTGTTAAATAATTATCCTCTTATTAAAGATCCTAATTAAAATAGCTCTCATTGATAATTAGGGTTTCAATTACCGACATGGAAATTCCCAGTGTAAAGCGTTTTCCTCGTCTTTCAGGTATCCCTCTGCAGAATCTCAAAGAAGATACGGAGAGGTCTGCAAAACTTTTTTTCAGTTGTCTCATTACTTCTAACGTTCCGGTGAGTTGATTGTACAAGACTTGATTAGATTACGTTACACATGAACTTCCATCCATGGGTTACCTACTGCTGTCATTCAGGTTGTTCAATAACTTATAAAAAAATATGACTATGAATACTGTAAGCAGTGGACATCAAAATATGTTATGAATGCAACCTTTAGACATATTCGTCTAATAAGAATAAGTGATTGATTATACATTAATTTATTTACAGCCTAAGAACCCCAACGCTGAAACGAGCGTTTTAGCTGGTGACAAGAAGCCACTTAGTAGACTCGTTGAGGTGAGACATTGTACAGTTATTACAGATATCTAAGTTCTATGCTTCTAGTCACAAGTTGGATAACTTCCTGCATCGAATTCGTGGGGTTTGTCTTTTTTTTGTTTGATTGAAATTAATATACGAGCATTTATTTATGTCCAGTCTGGCATGTGTATATTTGGCTGATAAAACCTACCTAGTAATCTGCGGATTAACTAACAAGATGTTCTATCAGATGGATAAAAAAATATTACTTCAGGCGGGGTACGATACGTCTATGTTGAATCGAGGCGGCATACTTAAGAAGAAAAGTAGTCCTGAATCTGAAGTTTTTGAATCTTCTAAGCGTTCGAAAATACTTAAAAAACAAGTGGCTCGACGGGACAAGGGACTTTACTTACATTCGCCCGAAGGTTGTGCAAACAACAATGGAAAAACAAAAGTGACAACTCGTGAAATGGGTACACAAACTGATATCACATACCAGCATCACAGTATTGCAATGATAGAAATAATGGAATCTACAATCAAAAACCTATGTGATAAAATAAGATCTTTGGAGGCACAAATTAAAATAACTGACTCTGAAGTGAAATCTGCTGATCGAGATCGAGGTATCCCCGAAGACAATTTTAAATTGGATGACGATGAAGCAGACGTGTCGTATGAGCCAAATGATACAGTAGCTAACGAGGTAAGTATCATTAAAAATACAACTCATATATCAATATCAACAAATATATCATTAATTATGTTACGTAAAGGAATTGAGCATTTACCTATATATCCCTATTCTTTTGCAGGATGATAGTAGTTTATCTGATGCTAACGATGACGATGAAGACTTTTCTGATTACGAAATGAAATCCAACAGAAGTCGATCAAATAGTAAAGTTCTGCGCTTTTATAATACGAATGCGAATCCTAACGATATGGTTCCTATTGGAGGTGGTCATGCAACAGTACCATCAAGACTTTTGCGAGTTATTAACTGGTCTTCCTACACAAGTGCTACTCGGAAATTGTTAACTGCAGTTTTTACCCGCAGGTAACTATTTCGCTTATTGTACAATAGCACGTCCCGTCATCACGCAGATAAATTTAACTGTATTTTTTTCAGAATATTGGCTACACATTCTTTGACTGGAAAACCTTCTCCAGCATTTCCCAATAAGCCCGCAAAGAAAAAACTAGATCCGGCTCTGGTAAATGATATCGTACAGACAGTCGTGGAAAGATGTTGTGTTCCAGAAAATGTAGTCAGGTAAACTCAACTTCAATCTTCATGGTACCTATCAATACGGTTTAACAATTAATAAAGAGTTTGTGAGATAAATAGTAATAATAATTACAGAACCAGTATAACGACGAAATGTGCCGATGAAAGCAAAATGTTCCGCACACGTCAACAAAATAAAAAAAAGCGCAAAAGCAAACCCAATCGGGAGAACATTCCGCCATCTACATCCGATTCCGAATATGAATAACTTTTTTTACTGTATACAAATTTAGGGCCATCTGTGCATTGAAATTAATGATAAGTGGAGGTATGTACATTGTTAATACTTGTTCAATTGCTATTAATCTTATTATATAAATGTGTTTTATAAACTTTTATATTTATGTTTTCATATATATTTATTTTCAGGCAATTCTTGGGAATAATATGTATTATTAAAGTGTACATCAACAATTTATGAAGGTAAGTCATGTAACTTCGCCTCCGAGCAACTTTAGCTCCGAGCCAGTCTCAAGCCTGGATTTAAGAAGGAGAGTATGATATTCTATCGTTGAACTTATAATTCCAAGCATTTAGGCACGTGATACCCGATGGGAATGGATGGGAACCGCCGTGTCGTGATGAATCCTATAATACCTATTATAAAAACCTCATATAAACATTCTTTGAAGCGTTGAAGTGCCTAACGAAAATGTAGCTTTGACATTATTTCCTAAATTATACATTTTGTAGATAGGTCAGTGCAAAAAGTAATTCAAGAGGTCGTCCAACTGTCGTGAAATGTGTGAATGATTACTGTTATATTAAACCAACATACATTCATTTATTCTTAGAACTGACACTTAGGTAGTATAAGTATCAGTTCTAAGAAGAAATTTCCCTTGTAAATTCTAATTGTAATATATGGATAGCATATTTTTGTTAATAATGTTCGTTTCGTGTTCTATATTTTATAATTTGTATTGTAACGACCGATTCGTATGCGAAAAATAAAGTGATTACATACATACATATAATCACGCCTCTTTCCCGTAGGGGTAGGCAGAGACCACTTCTTAATCCTTACTAATATTATAAATGTGAATGTAAGTTTGTTTGTTACGCTTTCACATAAAAACTACTAAACCGATCATCCTGAAACTTTGTACACATATTCTTGAAGGTTTTAGAAGTAACATAGGATACTTTTTATTGAAAAAAAAACCTTTGTACGAAAGATAAAAAAGCCGTCCACGCCGACGAAGTTGCGGGCACAGCTAGTAATAAAATTAATAAAGTGATTGAACTGGTAAATTGCGTTTTATTACTCACTATTAAAGTAACTACTAACCTCCTTAATTAAAATAAAATAACATGATTTATATTATCTGCCTACCCCTTCGGGGACCCTTGTGGGAAGGCGTGAGCGTGAGCGTGAGCGAGAGCGGGGCGCGTGATCTTATATCTTATCTTGTAAAAATAAGCAAACTACGTTAACAATAATAAAATATTTTAAATACGGCCTTGGATAATTTGAGGGGCTTCAAAGGGTCCAAAACCTCGTAAAGCCCCTCAAAATATTCAATAACTCGTATTATAATTTTCGTAATGCTATTTGCTACGGATTTTTTGTTGTGATCTGTGCTACGTAATGGTCTTGAAGGTTAAATAGTTCATCTGTGGTTATCAATCCCAGACATGTATAGTCTATGGTCTGTCAATTTGATCTATCTGCTGGGCTGGCTGTCATTTTAATTGTCAT
>JACCPG010003071.1:0-10445 GCA_016069955.1 Drepana arcuata | reverse complement strand
CAGGTATTTATTATTTAATGTATTTTATTATAGACGGATTCGACAAACTCAACACTATATTATCCTTAATCATCGATTCGCGAAATTTTTGTACACAATCTAATCCATTTCTATCACCTTTCACCTGTAGAAGGCTGCGACATTACATTCGCTGTAGTGACAAATTATTTAGCAGAAAAACTACGGAAGGCATGGCCACACTCAGTCAATCAAATATTCAAAAGCATTTAATACAACCAAACGGATCCATTAATCGCTCCAAAATTTGAACGGGGATTTCATTCCCAAACTTGCGAGTCCTGTTTGGTTCCATAGTACCGGGACCGTTCACCATCGATGGCGACAAATGCGGTAGTGAATGGTAGCTGTATGCATCAAATCGAACAATTAAATAAATAAATAAATACCTGGGACAATTCCACACAAATTGACCTAGTCCCAAATTAAGCAAAGCTTGTGTTATGGTAACTAGACGATATATTTACTTATATAGATAGATATATACTTAAATACATAGGACATCCAAGACTAAGGTACAAATATTCGTGTTGATCACACAAATATCTGCCCTCAGCGGGATTCGAACCCGCGACCTCAAGTTTCGCAGTCAGGAGCTCTAACCACTAGACCAGACGGTCGTCAGAAGACTGTCCGATAAAAAAGCGGTACAAAAAGTTGGTAGTTTTTCTAGTAATCAATAGACAAGGCTACTACGCAGTGCTATTATGAATCGATCGTCAATTACGACTGTTAGGTGTCAACACGGCAGCATTGACCGAGATTTGGTAGCACATCGCTTCGTTGTTTCATCACGACCGACCACACGGGACCTAAGGTTAATTTTCTTTTAAAACTTATATGGAATAAATAAAAATGTTCTTTGTAAATATTGTTAATTGTTGTTATCGTAACGTAAAAAGGTTGTAAAGTAAAGGTGTATATTTTAATATTTCGAATCGTATACATATATAAGTGATTTTTTACGCATCACGGTAAATATTTGAAATTAGGGTATTGTCACATAATTAATGCAAAAGTATAAAGGTTAATTTACTAAAAAAAAATATACCTACGTACGTACCTAAGGATACCTACGTTCTGATAAAGTAAATTTGGTATATTCTTTATAAGTGCGAAAGGGTCAGCCTAAAGATGTTTTATAAATCTGTAATTTTCGCTCAAAGGCTGTACTGAATATGTGCATCTAAATAATTTACCGATATTTTGTGAAACACCATTACCATCAGGCAAACCGCATGCTTGTTTGCCACCAACGTGGTATAAAGAATTCCAACATGATAGATGGCGAGTCTGGCATGTCAGACTTACGTAAAGCTTCGTGCGCAATGTTACTACTTCAGCTCAGAAAAATACATTGGTATAAATCGTTTGTGTTCTAACCTTCGACTATTCTATCTAACCTCTTTACTTTAGTGACCTGTCAGTTAAACTATTAAGAACCTTTAGTTCTTCACCGATTTAGCTCAATTTTTTACACAATATACAATCTGCTATAAATATATAATAATATATCCTCACGCCTTCCCACAAGGGTCCCCGAAGGGGTAGGCAGAGGTGTATAGGTAATACCCACACACACACTTTCCGCCAGAGGTATATTAGGTGCCAACGTGACAGATGGCGAGTCCATCGCCGTTACTCCAGCACGACTATACATGCGCCTTTGAATTTCTTCTCAGACGTATGCAGGTTTCCTCTCGATGTTTTCCTTCACCGTAAAGCTCGTGGTGTGACTAATCACTGTACTTAAGTTCAGAAAAAACTCATTGGTACAGTCGGGATTCGAACTTGCGACCTTTGCGTCGCAGGCAACTGCTCGAACCACTCGGCCACCACGGCTTTACATACGGCTATAAATATTATTTTTCGTATCAGTAAAAGTGTTTTAACAGTCTTTCTCATTCATGCAACCACAATGTCCCACGGTGTTCGGATAGTTGGGTATATAAAGAAAATATTGTATTAAGCTGATAACATTCAGTATATATTGGTATTAATGTCATGACGTCATTGTAATCGAAGCTTGATAAAGAATAAATTTTTTTATTACTTTATCAAAAGTGGAACGAATACCTCGATACCTAGGATGTGATAGAGATCGAACCACCAATTATCGCAATATAGGTCAATTTGTTAAGTACTGAAAGGGTTTTCATGCGGTTTTCACCAAAGACAGAATAGTTTAATAGACAGACAGAATATAGAATAGAATATATTTAATAGACAGAATAGTTTGAAAGCCGTGGTGGCCGAGTGGTTCGAGCAGTTGCCTGCGACGCAAAGGTCGCAAGTTCGAATCCCGACTGTACCAATGAGTTTTCTGAACTTAAGTACAGTGATTAGTCACACCACGAGCTTTACGGTGAAGGAAAACATCGAGAGGAAACCTGCATACGTCTGAGAAGAAATTCAAAGGCGTATGTATAGTCGTGCTTGAGCAACGGCGATGGACTCGCCATCTGTCACGTTGGCACCTATTATACCTCTGGCGGAAAGTGGGTGTGTGGGTATTACCTATACACCTCTGCCTACCCCTTCGGGGACCCTTGTGGGAAGGCGTGAGGATATATTATTATTATTATTATTTATAGTTTAATAGCCAGAACAGTGGTTTTGGTATACATTTTGTTCAGATGTTATATAAATTGGATGAGATGAGATCAACAATTAGATTGATAATGTCGGAAAAAGGCAAGACACGTGGGCAAATGACAATCACATAGCGTCATCGAAAATGTTACCTTAATCCATTTGGGATATACAAAAACAATGTATGTACCCGAGCGAAGTCGGGGCGGGTCGCTAGTCATTAAGTCATTAAACTAAGGGCATCTCAGATATGTATTTACTTATTGCATTAAAATTGTCACTAGGTCAGTGGCACAACATTTTTTGTCGAGGCCAGCAGATTAAGGTGATCATAAGTAGATAAACATTGAGGTTATAGCGTATAATTGGTCGAATTATGTTTTATCTATCGACTTTAATGCAATTTTTTGTTGCTATTTGCATACGGTCCGTCTAATGGTAAGCGGTAACCGCCGCCTACGGACGTTTGCAACACTAGGATATCGCTCGCGCGCTGAGACCCTGCAGGAATCTTTTCACATCCACCATCTAGGTAGCTAGAACGTGGTTTTCTTCAGCTTCGTACAGACGCATCGCATTGTACATAAATATCTGTTTAATCAACCTTTTTTTTTTTCGAGGGGGAACCTTCTATAGGTACCCGACCGTCCTGGGGGACGAACGGGTTATGTGAGATTTCTACTCACTAAAACCCCCTCGGTGGCCATCCTCTGTGTGTATAGGAGGGCTCTGGGATCTCCTGAGGAACGCATCAGTGCCCTCCTGCACTTTGCTTTAGCACATCCCAGGGACGCTGTATATCAACCTACAACAACGTTACATCCAATATAACTTATCCAAAACATCTTTAGGTACCTGCATGCCTTTCTTTAATGAGGAAATACATTAGTGATTAATAAAATTACAAATTCGCTATAATTAAGTTATAATAATACATTAAAATTTCTTGACATAGCCTTGAGTCGGGTAATCAAGCAATTACCACGTTTACTTGCACCATCAGAGGTAAGTTCGAATCCCGACTGTACCAATGAGTTTTTCTGAACTTAGCTACAGTGATTAGTCACACCACGAGCTTTATGGTGAAGGAAAACATCGAGAGCTGCATACGTCTGAGAAGAAATTCAAAGGCGTATGTATAGTCGTGCTGGAGTAACGGCGATGGACTCGCCATCTGTCACTTTAGCACCTAATATATCTCTGACGGAAAGTGGGTGTGTGGGTATTACCTATACACCTCTGCCTACCCCTTTGGGGACCCTTATGGGAAGGCGTGAGGATATATTATATTATTTTATTTTATCAGAGGTAACCATTGCACGTTGGCGACCCCTTATTATAAGTCAATGTTAACAGAAGAGCAGAAGAACAGTATAAGTAGGAATAATGTGCATTAATACAAACATATTCTCGATATATTAATTAATTTATAGGTATAATAGTTATCAAGAAAGTTCCAGCATTGTTATTGATTACGTTAATCGTAGTGATAGTATGAGAAACCATCGTGCCGGGGACGTGAGCTGCGCGTGGCGTGTTATCTTTATTAAAATTTCTCAATTCATTGTCCTACAGACCGGAGTCACAAGGTCACTGAATGGAATCATTAAAGTATGATAACCATTTTGACGTACAACGTATACGATATATATAGGTTGCCTAAACATATACATACACATAATTAGGCACTGCTCCGCTCCCATCGGCAGTATAGATCTCCACGCCATCCACGAAGATGCATCCCACCAATATCTAGGCGAGGTGTCGCAGGATGCGGGGAGAGTATGACCCGAGTCTATTAATTGTAGTGTGCGTGTGTACTCATTGGTAAGTAGTGTGTGTGTACCGACAATACTCAAACATTCGTGAAACGTTCAACAGTTAATAATACCTTATATTATTCACTATTAAACTGATACTGATAATCCTTACAAAACATAAACTTGAAAGGTGTTTCCATTTTTCTGATGAAAAGTGTAAAATACCTGTTTTATGAACATTAATGAGCAAAGCTTTCTTCTTATTCGCTTTCTGCAGCTTTTGTCTGTCGGAAACAACACTGGTACCACTTACATGCTTTTGCGCTGTCGGCACAAGACATAGACATACATACGTGTACTTGAAACGGCTACTGCATCCGACTTTCACTTTCAAAGTGACCGTGCGTATAATGACCACATAAAATAATTATGGTATCATATTACATAATTAATCACGTGATGCGAAGGGTTATGTAATCTAGAGCATTAATATAGATCTCTACGTGGGCTATTACGTTCATTTTGTAGGCTACTTAGACTTTCAGGGAGGCAGAAGACCCAGAGAAAATTAGGGGGCATTGAGATGACGTAGACGGAGCGGGGGTAAATTAACAAATATAGTATATAGTGGGTGTGTGGGTACTACCTATACACCTCTGCCTACCCCTTCGGGGACCCTTGTGGGAAGGCGTAAGGGAGGATATATTATATTATTATAGGAATATTAAAAAGGGAAAATGCCATTGAAATATTTTTGTGTAAACATAAATATATATCAATGGCAGAATTAGACCCTAGACAAGAAATTGGTCTCAAATTGGGCGGTGGGCTTTTGGCTTATAAGATCTGCGGTGTCCAAATGGTTTGATTAGTCACCAGCAAAACCGGATAGATCGATTTTTAACTCGAAGATGCCTGTTAGGTGGTAAGCGGTTACCGCAGCCTATGCAATATCAAAGGTGTCACTACAAAATCTTCTAGAACTTCTTCAAGATCCCTACGGTGTTCTCTCTAGGAAATAAAATCTATTGGTGCTATATTCTACTTGAATATAATCCGCTGAAGTAATCGTGAAACCGCACAGATACCTGTTTCTTATTTGGTTTTGATGTATGGATGAAATCTCTGCGCGCCAATGGCGTGTAGCCGTGGACATTACAAATCGACCAATGATAACGTCAATATGAATATGTACTATAACAATGAAAATCGATACGTCCTTATGCAGACACGGCATACCGTTATGTAGTACCTACACATACATACATGTCCAAAAAGGTGACTATAAATTCGATAAAGTATCGCGTGCCTATGGCAACCGAGGACTAAACATTTATAGGCTAGCTGGACAAGCTAAAATCGATAAACACTACGTAAGAAGTATGAAGCGTAGAAGTTTCTTCAAAATACTGTTGCTCTGGGGCAATGACGCCGGCCATTGCATTCCCAGACCAGCTCTTTTTATTAGTATAAAATAGTATCCACGCCCAGAAGAACAATTGTAAATATGCAGGGATAAAAAAACGGAGATATATTTACGTGTCAGTTTGACAGATGTCAAGACTGTCTGTCGCCTTCACATGGCTTCATATACCTACCTACATCTTTGACTATTTATTTTCTATAGATAAATGTGTATGTATTTTCTAGGTATGTAGTTACCATGTATTGTTTTCTTTCATTGTAAAGTTAGTGGTGTGTACAAGGTAGGTAGTTAAGTTAAAAAAACTCAAATCAGACTTGACTTTTCAGCTGACTACTTATACCACCATGCCAAGACGGTTATTCTTTATATAAAAATAGCTCAACGATTCAAACATATTTAATAGAACTTCGGGGACCACACCCTGACATGCTACTGCCATCATTATTCAAGAGTGCGTAAAAGACGTCTCGTTTATTTAAACGTCTATTTATATACATACATACGATCACGCCAAGTCCCTCACGAGATATGCAGGGAGAGTAGTCATATAAATATATCCCTTGAATCAAGGTGTGGTCTGTGGGAGTCTATTTACCTTGGGACTGGTGGTTAACGACCTAATAGCGACACAATGGGATTCTCCATTCAGCAGTTGACAATGACTTGATACCGCGAATGGAGCGATGTTCAACTATTATTTCATACTAGCCATGCCCGCGACTTCGTCCGCGTGGAGTTTAACAAAAAAAATCAGCTATCTGCCAGGTAAAATCCCGTCAAAATCGGTCCAGCCGTTTCAGAGATTAGCCGGAACAAACAGACAGACAGACGGATAGACAGACAGACAGACAAAATTTAAAAATAATTATATTTTGTTGTATGTACCGTGTATACATCCATCATATGCATTTAGTAAAAAGCGGTTATTTCAATATTACGAACAGACACTCCAATTGTATTAATTTATAGATTATTTCAGTTTGGTAGTATTAGATACAGGTTACAATGTTTGACAGAATTTCTCAATGCCAATGTGACACAAAACATCATGACGTAGGTAATGACGGGTGACCCTGCGATTGCATAAATTAGCTGAGAGTAATATGGAAATTAAAATCTTACTCATTCTAGAATTCAGACTTTTTGAAGATACCTACGTTTAAAACCGGTTTCAATGACAGTTACAGTGTCTTAACGCCTTCCCCAAGGGGGCGGGCAGAGGTATAATAGCATCCTCGTATTTATCGAAAGATGTGTTATAAGTAGTCTTTCTAATTCTTCTCAAATGTATACAGGTTTCCTTTCGATGTTTTCCCTCATCGTAAAGCTCGAATCGTTTGCGACACAGTTAAGTTTACATAGGCGTGACGTCATGAGTTCTGATAAGTCTTTATAGCTAGAAACAGTAGAAATTATGTGTTTTTATACATATTAATTTAACGCGAATATAAGCGCGTGGCCCAGGTAGTTAATAATCACAAATGTCATGATGACTCGACTTCAAGGGGGAAAAAACAAAGCTAATAGAGGAATACATGTCGACAGATAAGTAATAGGTGTACCAACTTATTATCAATGACGTTATCACATCCGAATACAGATAAGTGTTGCATAACTTATGTGTAGAAGTAACACATTTTTTTTTATTTTTGCCCACATCGTGTTATTACTTAACTATCTTTTATATGATATGTATGTATATGTATGTATAATTCCTTTCTTTGTGGTAATCAATAAACACATTTTTTTACTATATTTAATGAATATTTAATGGATATGTATCATATGTATGCAAATGAGATAGGTCGTGAACGAGTGGTTGAACAGATTTCCAGCATCAAAAGTGCAAGTTCAAACGCTGGCGATAAATCGGGATATCACACTCCAAACATAACGGTAAAGGAGAATATGCATGTGTATAACAATAATAATAATAATCCTAGGACGTATGCATGTATGTAAGCACCCTAGTCATGGCGCATTGGTCTACGTGTATCTCTAGCGAAAAGAGCACACCTCTGTCTATCTCTTCGGTAACACAGCCATACTCTAGTTGATAGTGGAAACTGAATCAATTTTTTTAAGATATCCTCTAGTTTCTAGAAAAAACTGAATAAAACCGGTTCGAGGTTGTATTCAACATCAATTGTATTCTTAGGATTACGTTCACTGAGACGATTTAAAAACGACGACTCTCGTGGCTAACAGTTGTTTTGCGTGTTCTGAAGACACTCACGCGGATGACGACACAGGACTTTCAAGGTTTCTCACAAGGTCGGGACGGCCCGCAGCCACCGCAAGGGCAGCAGCCGGGATATTCATAAAGGGTAGCATATCTCACTAAGCCTTACCTTATTTTCCATCAAATACTTCAAGTAATTAGGTGGAATTACTATGTAATGATAAACCATATGTATTAGTTTAGTGGACTATTAGTACTAGGACCTTGTAAAGAGATTGGACGTATGGACGCACGTGAACGTTGTATGAAACGGCACGAATTAGGTTAAATCGCAACATCCACATAATAAAACAGCACTTTCGTTTACTTTTAAGCTAGTAGACCCTAAAACGAGGTAGTTACCTAAATCGAAACTTTTGCATACAATTATTATGTTAAGTGATCTAGGTATCAAAACCGGTATTCTTTAAGACTTAAGCATACCGCACCGTAGAGCCAAATATTATCTCATAATGCAAAAATGTAGTCCCTCGACGACGAACCACACGTGTTTTGAAGCTGTGGTCAAGTCAAAATAGACATTTACTTGCATATAATTCCAAAACTGAAAATTTAGACGAACGTACGGGATTGCATAATAATGAAATTGTAGGAAGTCTTCATCGATCCCACTTGCGCTAATAACAATATACATAAATGCAAACATTAGCAAAAAAATATTCTCTTTTACCAAACGGATAATTGTATGATAATACTAGCTCAGACAAAAATTGTAAGTCATGCAGTTGTCAACAAAAAAATGGTCCCTCACACTTTATTACATTTCCGAAAAAAAAACTTTTTAATATTAAGTTTAGCGGGTTCAGGAAGACATTGTATTATAATATATAGTGATTTCCAGTCTAAAAACCGACCGGTAATTCAAAATTACCCTCGAAATATGACTGAGTTACTTCCTACTAAAAATCAAATTTTACGGGGTAAACATTACAGGGCACATCTTGTTTAATATAACTATCACTTGTGCAGAGTAATAATAATCCTCACGCCTTCCCACAAGGGTCCCCGAAGGGGTAGGCAGAGGTGTATAGGTAATACCCATACACCCACTTTCCGCCAGAGGTATATTAGGTGCCAACGTGACAGAAGGCGAGTCCATCGCCGTTACTCCAGCACTATACATACGCCTTTGAATTTCTTCTCAGACGTATGCAGGTTTCCTCTCGATGTTTTCGTTCACCATAAAGCTCGTGGTGTGACTAATCTCTTGTACAGAGTAATATTAGGAATAGTACCAAAATCCCAGAAGGTTGAAGCTGCGACGCATCATGTAGTATCTGGGTCGGGTGTACAAACACATAGCCTGAGTGAAACCATAGTAGTTAGCGTTGACTAGGCCACATAGCATAATGAAGTCATATGGAAACTTGATATAGACCAACGACTTAAGCAACCGCTAAGTTAGTTCAGGTTCCGTTCCGAGAAATACTTAATTTAAGTCCAAACCATGAGGCATATTTTTCACAAACCGTTATTTTTTTTCAAATATTAAATAAAAGCTAACATATTTATTACAAAGGGTGTGATAAGATTGCAGCATACCGCTGGTCCACACCAAACGTTCATAGGCGACGGTAACCGCTTCAAATCTGACATATATGCAAGTAATAGCATAAATGCAAGTAATAGCATAAATGCAGGTTTCAGGTTTTCGACACACGATTTCATACTACAAACGTAAACATTGTCAACCTACGTATACTTCTCTGGTGACCAAAATTTTGTGTTTTGGGCATAAGAAATCAAATACATAAATATAAAGCCTACATAACTACATACATACATACATATCATCACGCCAAGTCCTTAACGGGGTAGGCAGAGTATAGAGCGCCAGTTCTCTCTAGACTTACATACCTCTTTCGCTTAGTCCACATTCATCAGTCTCTTTATACATGCTCGTCGGTTTCGAGTACTCTTAACGTTCCCGTCCTTGAGAGTCCGATCTATAAAGCCTAAATATGTATATATATGTATTATATATTTATACATCCTCACTAAATTTGATTGATTTATATATGTATATTTAATGGGGGTCTCGGAATCTCCTGTCGGAGAAGCACAATTCGCACTTGTTCGGTTTTTACACGTCGAATTAAAAAATTGTTATGAGAATTTCGATATAGCGTAAATACATGCAAGTCAGACGTGTTAAGCAGGTCTGCCTCGAGCGAGTTGCTCAAATCATGTCACTTAGACCGGAGCGTTAACGGCACATAATATATTCTATTACAATTAGACATTCTGTGAAATCAGTCAATTACTACAACAAATTACAAGAAGTAATGTAAAGTTCCGTAGATGTATGTTGAATTCATCTAATTTGGTAAAATGTGTAACGTAAAATTTTCATTTAGCTCTTTAGATATTCGAAATTTTATATTAATAATAATAAAATAACAATATC
>JACCPG010003069.1:0-25663 GCA_016069955.1 Drepana arcuata | reverse complement strand
AGTACAGTGATTTAGTCACTTTACAGAGCTTTACGGTGAAGGAAAACATTGAGAGGAAACCTGCATACGTCTGAGAAGAAATTCAAAGGCGTATGTATAGTCAGTCGTGCTTGAGTAACGGCGATGGACTCGCCATCTGTCACGTTGGCACCTAATATACCTCTGGCGGAAAGTGGGTGTGTGGGTATTACCTATACACCTCTGCCTACCCCTTCGGGGACCCTTGTGGGAAGGCGTGAGGATATATATATATATATACTCCATTGTAGTTATTCCGAATCGATACGTGCACTAACACTCACTTCTATCCAAATTTGTTACATACGAGAAGAAATCAAACACGTATATATCGACGTACTTGAGTAACGGTGATGGACCATTTGTCACGTTGGCACCTCAAATATATCCCTAGCGGAAATTGGGTGTGTAATTACTATCTACAACCTCTGCCTACCCTTCACAGACCCTTGTGGGAAGGCATGAATATATATACATCTAATCTAATATTATAAACCTGAGATCACTAATCTGATTATTTAAAAATCCGATGTAATACTTTTTCCATATACCCAGTTTATTGAGGAACGCTCACATGGGGAAAATGTATGGTTAATTAAATAAATAATAAAAATCACGGGGAAAACCGCAGGACATAGCAAGTATATATACGTATATCCTTACCAATATTATAAATGTGAATGTAAGTTTGTTTGTTACGCTTTCACGTAAAAACTACATAACCGATTATCATGAAAGTTTGTACACATATTCCTGGAGGTATAAGAAGTAACATAGGATACTTTTTATTGAAAAAAAAAACATTATTACGACTGAAAAAAAGTGATGGCTTATACCCAGTATTAAGACATAGGCTACATTTGAATCCCGAAAGATTCAAAGCTCTAATATTATAAAGGCAGATATGTATGTCGCTCTTTCCACGCGGGCGAAGCCGCGGGCATAAGCTAGTATGTATATAAATAAAAAGAGTATTACTTTTTATGTCCTTGACAGACTTTAAGACAATGGTTCAGATAGACCCAAACTGGTTTCATTTATAAAGGTTTCTAACAACTAAAGCAGTGGATAAAATGTATTTCAATTACTTGCTTTACAATTTGTAGTATTGTCGTAGAGTTTGAGTCTTTAAAGTCTCTCACGGGGTATGCAGAGGAGTGTTAGCTCTCACTAGACGTAAACCCTTCGCATACATGCTCGCCAGTCTCGAGCACTCTTCAAGCAATCCTTAAGTGTTCGTCCGAACATTTTTGCGCGTTACAAATTGTGTTTCGTAATAACGTCAAGCTGTCAACACAATATTGCACGATCAACGTCAATAAAACAATAAAGCAAAAATCATAGCCAAGAACAATAACGTGTCGGAAATGTAGACATCTGAAAGCATCTGTCGCACAAAATATATTTTCTCAGCCTTTCAGCAAATTCCAAACTCTGTCGCGAATTGGACCAATTTACATAGTCATAAATACATTTCCCTTGTGCGGTTGTCTCTGGTCCGTGTTCACCCCTGGGCGCGTCACCCCGGGGGTTTTTTTCACCCCCAAAGATAAGACGTGTGACGGGTTGACAGATGTCACGGTATTTTCAAGTGGCGTAAAACAAGTGAAGGTTTTTATCAACGCCTTCCTATTGTAATAACGGCGTCGACTGCAGTGAATTTCGCGCGGTCTTACACTCCCGGAAATATTATTGAAATGAAATCTTGTTTAGGCATATTTGCTATCTTTATGCTTGAGTACTGAACTGGCCTGTCCATTACGCCAAGAAAGGTGGACCCACTTTTCGCCAGAGATATATATTTTCGATGCCAACGTAAGTGATGGTAAGTCCGTCGCCGTTACTCAAGTAAGACTATACACACGCCTTTGAATTTCTTCTCAAACGTGCGTTCAGTCGTTTGCACCAAAGATAAATAACAAAATATCACACACATTCTCATTTATGGTTTTAGTACGATTATATAGTTGTCCCGCCTAGCTTCGTTCGGATGAAAAAAATAAATTTTATGAAACACGATCGCAGCGCCACCTATCGGATCTAATTGTGAATCTAAGCCATTCTCGAATCAACGTGAAGACAGAAAATTTCATTAAAATCGGTCCTGCCCTTTTAGGAGTTCAATGATATACACACGCACAGAAGAAATATATATATACTTACTTATATATAAAGATTTAAGAGTAAACTTAAAAGATAGTACAATATGTGTTCGTTATTTGGCCTTCTTTCGTTTTTTATATTGTTGCTATACTTCTACTGAGGGATTCTAAACATTAATCAATATTGTATGAATATAATAATTATTGTGTATGTATATGGTGTTCACCTATGAGTAATTTTACATTTAACTTAAAGTCTACGTCGACCTAATTGTATGTATTAATGTTACAATTATTGGTAATCCTAATAAATATGTGGATACTATTTATAGTTCAACAGTATGTTTGCAACGCACTTTTGAACTGACGTTTTTTCAAATGAACTTCATGATATAATAAAAAAACGAAAACAAGATAGCATTCCAACCCTCCTACCTCAAACTAGTTTTTAAAAAATGTGTTCCTACGTACTTAATACGTACTATTAGAGAAATCTAAAATAGTATAGCAATGCCTGAAAAGTTCCCACATCCTTAAAAAACGGCAGAGAGAAAAAGAACAGGATTTCAATTTGTATTCCAAATCTTATCTACTCAGCACATCATTCTGTATTCACTAGCATTAAAATAAATACGGCCCCACGCAACTTAGATCCCTCTTTGAAAGCCTCAAAGTTCATTATCGAATACGGGTGACAAGAGACGCAATGTAAACCCGACATTCCCATATTTGCTCGGCGTTAATCAAAAAACTTTTGTCAAGAACCAAAAACGCGCGTCTGCGCTTTGATTAATGGAGCCAACCCGCCACCAGCCGGCTGGGTCCAAACGACCCGACGCAAGGAAACAAACGGGATACAAAACTAATGATATAGCTAATCGTGTAGAATAATTGTCGCTTAAACCATTAGGATCCGTTAAACGCTTACCTTTTAGTAAGAACGACCTGTTTGCGAAGTCGGGATGGCCAGTTGGACAAACACGACCGTCCTAAATGTCGTGATATCATTAATTTTAAACATTGTTAGACGTTCGCATACAGCTATGCACTGATAAAGGATATGCTTGCTTCACAATAAAGGTCAGGGCGTTTAGAAATTGGTGTGGGAATTTTGCTAATGACTTTTACGTACTAGATAGTGTATTGGTTCAATTCTAATTCCACGCCATTTAAAACACGTGAATAGAAATTGTAAGGAGAGTTGGAATCCTTTGATTTGATTCGGTAACAAGGATCCAGGGACATTATGTCTCCGCGTCTCCCTCCATGTCAATTAGGCTTCGACGCATCTTCGCTTGTCAGACCATTGCTAAACGCGACACATATGTCTTTGGCGTAAAACTTAACGATACAAACGTCAAGTATCGCTAAAAGTAACGTACATTGCATCTTTAGCACTGCACTTTTCAAATCGTAGAACAAAGTCAGTATTGGAGCGGTAAATGTTATAAAATTTCAACGAGGACACCGCCCTTGTTTTAAACCGCCCAAACGTGGAGAGTTGTCATCAAATACGCATCCACCGAGGGCGGGAATCAGTTTTAAAAGCCATTAGAGGAAGGGGGCTGCAATTAGACTGCGTTAATATTTAACAAGTGCGACGCCACAGATTATCGTAAAACGGCCAGCTGCGACCATCGCCTCCTGTGCTATTAAAAAACCAACACTCTCTTACCATGATCATTATAAAAGAATAACATTACTAGCTGTGTCCTATGGTTTCACCTACGTTAATCATTATTTATACTAATAACAATATAAGGTGGTGTCCGAGTAGTTCGAGTAGTTGCATGCAACACAAAGATTGCAAGTTCGAATCTCGACTCTACCAATAAGTTTTTCTGAAATTATGTGATTAACCATGCTTTAAAGTGAAGAAAACATCGAGATGAAACGTACATACGTTTGAAAATAAATTCAAAGATGTATAATCGTGCATTTGTAACGTCGATGGAGTCGCTATCTGTCACGTTGGCACATTAAATAGATCTCCTGCGGAATGTTGGTGTGTGGGTACTACATGCAAACCTCTGCCTACCCTTCGGGGACAAAGAGTTGGCAGATAGAGTACAGCAAATTCTCTTCAGGGTTCAAAGTTTCAAATTATGGATTAGACAGATTATCTTTAAACTAGCTTATGCCCGCGGCTTCGCCCGCGTGGAAAGAGCAACATACATATTTTTGCCTTTATAATATTAGAGCTTTGAATCTTTCGGGATTCAAATGTAGCCTATGTCTTAATCCTGGGTATAAGCCATCACCATAAAAAAATATCAGTAAACCGGCTATTTTTTTTTCAATAAAAAGTATCCTATGTTACTTCTTATACCTCCAGGAATATGTGTACAAACTTTCATGATAATCGGTTATGTAGTTTTTACGTGAAAGCGTAACAAACAAACTTACATTCACATTTATAATGTTAGTAAGGATATGTACCACCAGATATGATAAAAGTAACTAAATACGACTTACGAGCTCAAGCATATTTAAATATCACATGCGAAAAGCGTAATCGGAATTAAGGGAAAAATTAATAAGCGAAATAGGGCTGCGTTATTTTTCTTTCATCATCGCAACCCTTAACCGTGAGCTGTCCACAGGGTCTTGTAGATGCGTTAAAACAACCCGGTGTGACGACCAAGCATAATCCTTTCACCCTCTTTCGTGCAATTAGAATTATACTCCAAGATGGCCTGGCATCTGTGGGTTAACTAATGGCAAATGCATTATTAAACCCCGCGGTCGGTAAAGGGTTAGAGGCAGATTATGCTATTATAGATTCACGGTCGTCGGCACAGTGTTGAGTATACCGTGATCGAATTAAGCTTTCAGCGAGTATAGCATTTTTGAAATCACTTATCGAGATTGACGTCTGTAAGTCTAGAGTCTAGAGTCTCGCGCTCTATCCTCTCTGCCTAACCCCCCCTAGCCTGTAAAGATGTATACCGAAAAATTTTCTTTGGTATTTTTGCCTTTACTACAGCTTTACGGTGAAGGAAAACATCGAGAGGAAACCTGCATACGTCTGAGAAGAAATTCAAAGGCGTATGTATAGTCGTGCTTGAGTAACGGCGATGGACTCGCCATCTGTCACGTTGGCACCTAATATACCTCTGGCGGAAAGTGGGTGTGTGGGTATTACCTATACACCTCTGCCTACCCCTTCGGGGACCCTTCAGGGAAGGCGTGAGGATACTACTTTTACTTTATATAGTTGCTTAAGTAATACAGAATATGAAGAGAGGTAAGTTTCCTGGTCATCATGACCTCTGTATTGCACGCCTACAAAACACTCGTGTTCATTCACCCAGATTGTATTTACTAACACATTATGTACTATGGTCTGATATAAGTGTGTTTTTATAAGGATTCTCAAAGGTGTAGGCAGAGTTGTATCCTACCCACACATCTACTTTTCGCCGGATATCTGTTTTAAGTGCTAAAGTGGATGAGAGATGATGAGAGAGAGGATGAGGATGGGGAGTCCGTCGTCGTTTCTACTGTATTATATTGTATACGTCTTTGAATTTCTTCTAAAATGTATGCAGGCTTCCTCCTGATGTTTTTTAGGTTACCTGTAAAGCTCTTGGGAAGACAAAACACGACTATACAAATTAATTTTAATTTCTTCCAAACAGTTCACCGTAAATACAAAAAAACTCATTGGTCAGGGGTTTGAAGCTGCAATCTTTATTGTGCAGGTGACTACTCCAGTTCAATAATATTTTCATCCCATGCAAATTTGAAAACGGCAAATCACGTTGCTATACTTCGCTTCCCACACCAAGCCCTGCGATGACCGCCCTTATGACAAACTTTTTCATACCAATCAGTCACGGGCCTTCCGGACGGAAGATTTGCATACCCTAAAATGACAAAAGACGACTCAAAAATTAATGGCCAGTCCGTGAATAGAATAATGGAGTTAAACAAAGGTGTGCCGATATAAAGGTGTTATTAATGACGTGGATGTATCATCCCGCAGTCCGTTAGACCGGTCCAGGAGTTCAGCGTTAAGTACAGTAAAGAGGAAAAGTCAGCAGTGTTTGTTTTTTTTTTAATCAATTCACTTTGACTTGGTAAGATTTAGTGCATCACGCTTATTAGAATTATGGGGTTTTATTTCGTATAGAGACGTGTGAAGTGTTTTTAATTATATTTAAGTATGTACTGTGGTCGAAAAGGAATTCATTGTACTCGATCTTGAGATTTAGACACAGGTTGCCGGTGTTAACAACAAGATGAAACCAGAGATGAAATTAAAAAAACGAAAGAAACTTTGAGAAGGAATTCTAAGACGTACATAATATGTAGATTCGTGTTTCAATAACGCCGATGTGTTCGGTATCTGTCACATTGCCACACAAATATATCTCCCGTGAAAAGAGCCTGTAATTATCGCATCACCACACGCAAAAAGCCCATTTTTATTAGAATTTAAACCCCATCTACTTCACCCCACGCCACTTCCACAGGAGACACCTAGACGTATCAAGTATCATTATAATGGGTAATTAGATCTGGGCAGAACGGAGTTACCACCAATTTAATTTAACCTGCAAGCGCTTATTTAAACTTGCTCCAAGAAGCTCAAGAAATGCTGGTAGAAATGGCAAGTTTTACAAGAGCCGTGAGTCTTTCTCCAGTTGTACGATTGAGGGGTCATACGATATTGGTTGCTCTAAGATGGGGTTGCACCACAAAGACAGGCTATTTGTTTTTCTACCGTCACCTTTTAGTAGTTAAACAAACAATAAAGAGGACTTTTGTCAGTTCCCATAACGTCTATTGTCACTATTGTCAGCTTTGTGTGTTGTCATGGTTTTTTTTTCCAAAGTCATTGAGCCAACAATCTGGCCAGTTATTAGATGCTTCTGTAAAGCGCGGTCCGTTAGAAAGATTTAAAGGAATATTTTTTTTTTTAAATAGCAGATTAGCTTAAATCTAAACCACAAGGAAACCTGTAAAGGGAACCTGAGGATGGAGGAAGATGAGGAGGAAAAGAAGGCTGATTTTGTGAGATAGACAAACGTTCAAACTTAGCAGTTCGCACTGAAGAGTATAGTACAAGAGTTAAACGCTGCATGCTTGAAATAAATATTGTGTACTGCATTTAGAGTAATATGCTACTGGCCGTTCTAACGTGTATTCTAATAAATAAAAAAAAGGCCATAGACGATAGAAGAAGATAGTATAAAAAAATATTTTCTTTAAAAGCAAACAGTAGTGTAGAAATCGCTCTAACACACAACACATAGAATATTTCGGTTCCGAAATTCTCAAAATTTCTCTCACTGCGCGCCCATCATACAAACGTCAATCACTCGGAACCACACAACTAGATGCCAGAGGTCACTGATCATCCTATTCTACAACTATAGCCACTATGAGCGACCACAAAACAAATTTAAAGCCAAGCAAAACTATCCTCTATCCCATGAAGTTAAGGTAAAATTTTACCGTACCAAGTAGAAAATGATTTTGGCCGTTCGACTCCGTTACATCTCCCTTGGAAGCGTTTTTGCCTCTAAACATTCGTGTCATTCTATCGAGTAAACAAGTCAGTACAAAGGGCTAAGTCACCATCCTTTTTTTATTAATATCAGTGGCTGAATAGTTACAAAGGGTTTTGTACTCATTATGCGTAATCGAGTTGTTCAGGTGTGATACGAGGTGGTTGGGTAATAATGAGCTTCACGACAATAATGCTAATCTTAAGCTTGCATCATAGAAAAATAACTCGAAGCATAACCTCGGTTTAAAGACAATTCTCTTAAAAAGAGTTTTAAACTTGATATAAATACGAATTCTAATCTACGTTAGATGATATATTGTATAGAGAGACGAACGAGAACATAAGATAAGAAGTTGATTCAAATCAAGAAGGATAAAAAGTTGCGATAATTTTCAATGGTGTATTAAAATACATACTGTAAATTATATTTCTTGTTATTCTGAGCTTCATAATGAAGGAAAACATAAAAAGGAAAAAGTCAAAGAAGAAATTCAAAGACATTATACTTTGTACTTGAACAACATCGCTGCCTACCCTAATTGATATACGGATTATTTTTGTAGTAGCTATTATGACTATATTTATTTTGTAATATGACGCATACGTGAATGATACATTATCGCCTAACTAAGATAATTGCAAAAGTGTCTGAAAGAAGAAACAGCGAACGACCGCCAATTACCTAGAATCTAAATCAAATCGACCTGACCCCCAAGGACAGTTGAGAGTTCTTCAATACGCCGAGTATGTATTAAGCACTGATGAATGTGAACGAATGCGAAAGAGTTCTGTGAGTTTACAGAGAATTGGCACTCTGCTCTCTGAGGCTGCATCGTGAGGTGACATTCGATGTGATAAATGGTATAATGTATGTAAAACTGACGATAACTCTAGCAAAATATTCTAAAAACTACCACTCTGCCTTGTTATAGGGATCTCCTGTGGTTCTGTAATATTTAATACCAACACAAAATGGGGATGAATTGAGATGAAAAATTGTATGGTCAGCGTTGACATCGGACACGTGACGAAACTTTTTAAAATTGGGGAGATCTTTTTATCAATTCATGTTCCCCACCTGCAACCCAGTAGGGAACGCCCGCCAGTCGTGACAGGCGGGCTGGAACATATCTCGCTGAGAAAATCAGCATTGCTATCCAGCGTGGCAATGCTGCTAGTCTTCTTGGCACGTAGCCTCGGGATACCGATTTGGGACAAATATTTTATCTGTAAGTAGTTAGTTTCAACTGTTCTCCATACCAACACATAAAATACCAGTTCAATAAATGATACAGCTCGAATAGCTATCCATAAATACATACCACGATTCCTAATCAATAACGGACTGGATATTATTGATACGTTTTATTTATACCAAGATACTGTAACTTCTGTATCTAAATTGAATACTTGAATAATGTTTATTAATTCACTCTTACCTGAGATTAAAATTGATATGAGCGTACGCTTTGACAGAATGTGGTCTTTATGACATTCCGATTGTATACACGTGGAAAATTTTCAACTATGACCCGTAACACTGAGCACCTGCGTCATAAACTGTGACTTCTGACAATATTACTGATATCGTATATGCTTATTTAACTTCTATTTAAATTCTAGTATCAACTATAGTTATACAAGATGTTTATAGTTCATAAAGTATACGTATTAGCATTAATTTCTATGCTGGATTTTTGGGATGACACTATTCTTCACATTTTTTTTATCTTTTCATTACTTTTCCGATTGGTTGGTGTTTATCAAACTATTTGCCTAAAGACGAAATATATATGTACATATATGAAAACGTATTCCTTTACATGATTTTTATCTCCTCGCCTACCCAAACGGGTCCCCGAAGGGGTAGGCAGAGGTGCGTAGGTATTAGTAGATTGTACACACCTTCCTACTCACATAATTTACGTATTTCTTGTTGGACACTCTAATAAATAAATCAATAATTTTGGTGCCAACGTGACAGATGGCGATTCCATCGCTGCAATACATACTGTGCCTTTGAATTTCTTCTCAGACGTATGCAGGTTTCCTCTCGATGTTTTCTTTCACCGTAAAGCTCGTGGTGTGACTAATCACTGTACTTATAGAAAGAAAGACTCATTGTTACCGTCGGAATTGGAACTACAACCACTCGGCCATCACGGTTCTTCATCAATGGGTGGGACTGGGGGACATATCTCTCCAACACTTTGTCTTTCTGTATGTGCTCGTAAACATATATTTTTGAATATTTTAATGTGTTTTGTAACCGAATTATTTATTAAGAAATAAACGAGCCCTCCTCTTAATAATTCCCTACTGGGTTGCAAGTGGGGAGCATGAATTGATAAAAAGATCTCCCCAATTTTAAAAAGTTTCGTCTCGTGTCCGATGTCAACGCTGACCATAAAAATTTTCATCTCAATTCATCCCCATTTTTTAAGAAAGCGTGCCTCGCTCGTGGCTTATAAAACATACTTTTGTAGATACCGACCTGCGGTCAAGGGATGCTGGGAGGTCATCTTTTTATAGACTGACCTTTTCATTATTATGTATATTTTTATCTTATTGAATGGTTACAGGTGAATTTAAAGTGTGTATCTTATTAATAATAATGTCTTTATTATTGGGGAGGGTACCTTATTTAAATGAAAGATAAGGTTAAGAACAGGGTCAAAGAAATATGCGTATATTAATTTAACATACAAATTGAAGCCGTGGTGGCAGAGTAGTCCGAGTTGGAATTGCAGTTTCGAATCATGACTATACCAATAACTTTATCTAAATTTAATTACCGTGATTAGTCACACCACGAGTTTTAACCTAAATAGGTAAACATATATATTATGCGACATTTAAATTATGATAATGTGTGTGTATTTTTCGACACAAGTTAGCTAAATCTAAAAAGACGTTACACGCATCTAATAAATCATCTGCAGTTATTATTTCACGACTGACCCCTGGAATATCTGGCGCTAGTCCACGGATAGATGTTATGGGAACCCAAATAGCTAATAATTCATAAATATCGGACATCGGTAGTGTCCGGTGCTTGAAATCGCTAATACCGAAACCCGTTGGGGCAAAGTCGTCATTAATTCCAGCGAGCCAGACAAAGGAGCTCGCCCTTTCAAGAATACACGCTGTAGGATAATAGTAAAAGTCTCCACACTAGTTTAAGAATGATAAATTACCCAAATGGAGTCGGTATGTCCATTCCCACAGATATTAAAGTGCAGGACAAAGGACCTACCCCCGTCTTGCAAGGACTCACGCTGGGTTATTGAAAATATTGCAAAATACCCGCTATTGTTCAGACCATCCGAGCTCGCATGCAAATCCTTTTGAGGGATGTTTTTGGTCGAAAATTGGAAAAGTTTCGTCCAACAGCGTTTGATGTTTTCTACTTTGGTATAGGCTAATCGTCTTGATCTGAATGTGCTTTGATTGATATTGCCGTGGTTAAGTGCTTTTTTATTTGATTTTATGTTAATTGCAGCTGAATACATAAGCTTAGATTAAAGCTTAAAAAAAGCTCAAATGCATAAAAAGACGGGAGAGTAGCGAAAAAAATCGTTTTTTTTTTATTTGTTTCTTTATTGATCATCTTATCTAAAGTAAGAATGCAATTACTTTTAACCAATTTTGTATCCAGAGGCATGGGCCTGCTTAACATTAACACAGGCTGTTCTGCAGCCTAGCAATGTCAGCAGTTGCAAATGCTTTGTCATTCCATTCTGAAACCAACTAGCTAATACTACTAACCTTAGCATAATAATTATTTTGTGTAACTGTTTGATGAAATAAATTTATTACTATTATTATTAGTATTAATTAAACTTTTAACTACAAAATAATGAAAAATGATTTTAAAATTAAACGTCTCATTAATATAATTAAAAGTAGGTATGTAACTTTTAACTACCGAGCATAAGGGCAGTATATAGTTTTTAAAATTAAACGTCTCATTTTGAAAGTATGCCATAGACTTAGAGGTCTTGTGCATTTGTGGGAAAGTAGTTTAAACTGAAAAATTCAAATATTGTATTATTGTTTTTTCTTAGAAGGCCAGGCTAAAAATTTACAATAAAGGATATATTTGATAGGGTCTTCCCATCATTATTTTCACTGTCATAAAATACCAACCAATAATAATATATAAAATACCACATAACTACTATTTATTATGAACAATTAGAATTAATTAATGATATGTACATGTATCTAATTAATTGTAAATTGCAATCTCGTATAAATAAATAGGTTTATAATTTATATAGTACAAGTAACTTACCTACAAAATTATCCACACACAGAATCACCCAATAAGTCCCTATGAATATACGATCGTTGATTCGACAGTGTTGTATAATAGCGTATAATACTTTCATTAGCGTGGCTTGACAGGTGTCATTCGAACCATTTGTCACTGGGCCGGCAGCTTGGTGGTCGGTAGGCTCGGCTGCGATGTCCCTTAGACATTACCAAATTCATTATTTTAAAAATATATACGGTTTTAATATTAATGGTCGGTCAAATACCTACCATAATGTAAAAATATCCTCACGCCTTCCCACAAGGGTCCCCGAAGGGGTAGGCAGAGGTGTATGGGTAATACCCACACACCCACTTTCCGTCAGAGGTATAT
The DNA here is from genome assembly GCA_016069955.1 of Drepana arcuata. Classification (NCBI taxonomy): domain Eukaryota; kingdom Metazoa; phylum Arthropoda; class Insecta; order Lepidoptera; family Drepanidae; genus Drepana; species Drepana arcuata. Next base: position 13,374 of record JACCPG010003069.1, on the reverse strand, counting down.
TAGGTGCCAACGTGACAGATGGCGAGTCCATCGCCGTTACTCAAGCACGACTATACATACGCCTTTGAATTTCTTCAGACGTATGCAGGTTTCCTCTCGATGTTTTCCTTCACCGTAAAGCTCGTGGTGTGACTAATCACTGTACTTAAGTTCAGAAAAACTCATTGGTACAGTTGGGCTTCGAACTTGCGACCTTTGCGTCGCAGGCAACTGCTCGAACCACTCGGCCACCACGGCTGACAATACCATAATGTGAGGTGATAAAATTGTATTAAATAAAAAAATTGCAATAATCGCGGATTTCCGCCCGGGATCGAACCGGGGGCCTTGTGCGTGTGATGCACACGTGATAACCACTACCTACATGACTTTAATTTTTACTTCGCCTTTTACACCAAAACAAAATTGCATGCAAGCGATGCCCCCGTGGTTTAGATTAAGAACAAAAATAACAATCTGAGTATCACTCAGAAGCTAATCCAGCTAAAAATCTATCTTTGTGCCAAAGTTCCTCTAATACCGTTCAGCTGTTCTGGCGTGATAGAATGACAAACATCTTTCTCGCATTTATAGGAATATTTGTTGGATGTGACAATGTCGACTCTATTAATTTAGTACTATAATTAAAAGCCGTGGTGGCCGAGTGGTTCGAGCAGTTGCCTGCGACGCAAAGGTCGCAAGTTCGAATTAAAATATACCTTGGAACAATTCTACTCAAATTGACCTTAACTAAGCTTGGAAACTAGACAAAAATAAACATAGATATATAGATACATACATATATAGAACATCCAAGACTAGAAAAGATTCGTTTGTGAATGTCTAGAGCTTATGTGGGGTGTATGGGATCACGCCAATGGACGATAGGACTATTTAAACTATTATTATTAAGAAAACTGACCACAGATTCCCAAACTGCAGATGTAAAATTGCATGCTACCGCGTGCCGAGGCAAATCGCATAAGATTTTATCCCGGGATTATCTGAGGTTATCGCAGATCTGGGCTTTACCAACAACCTTTTTACATAGACGAGTTCTTACGTAGATGGTTAAGACATCGTACATAGCTCTTAATGTTCATTCTCTCTCATAGCTATTCTTAAGGGAGCGTGACTTGTATATCGAACACTGAGGACAAGTAGCTTTAAATCGGTAAGTTCCTAAGGGACATACAAAGCGTGATCGTAGTTACATAAGGCTTATGTTGGATCTTTCGTTATAAGTAACTTATCGAGCGATCGACTCTCATGAATTGTTTAGAAAAGAAATAATGCTATTGTTTGATTGTTTATACAAGGCAGATGGCGTATCACATCGTTGCTTTAACTTACAACTGGAAATAAAATCTTCACTTTGCAAGGGCGAATTTTAAAACTGCTAACCTCCTTATTTTGTAGTCGGTTAAGAGTTTCGTGTGTCTTAGTTATGAGTATATATTCACACACACACACACACACACACACACACACACACACACACACACACACACACACACACACAGAGAGACATTCACGCACAGTCTCTCTCACACACACACACACCACACACATATAATGTTACTCGTAGTTATAGAAGAGCGGATCCTTGCTTAAAAGGAGACTGGTCACTAGATTAAGTATAAGAAATGCTTCGTGAGCAAATAAAGATTATTATTATTATTATTATATTGTACAGTAACTCCCCGAACACCGAGCGGCAAGAGATACTTCGGTTAAGTGAGAGTTAACAGGCTACGGTAACCGCTTACCATCAGGTGGGCCGTACGCTTGTTCACCACTAATTTTGTATGGAATATAAAAAGCTCTACCTTACAGAAATACTATTGTAAACCTAAGCTTTGTTTAATGAAGTCCTTCTAATTAAAGGTACTTAAGACAAAAATCCTTACGATACAACGAAGCGGAAACCAACTCAACAATAAGGATTTAAAGTTATTAATTATTGAGGAAAACCAAAAAAACTTTCCAAATTACCAATAAACCAAAAGCACTCAATAAGTTAAAACCCATTGTAGCCAACCAAGTGATTAGGCCGAAGAAATCAACACTTTTGGAAGTCCTCGTCTAAAGCGAGCTTCATACAAACGGATTAAAGCCTAGTCACCTTAAACGAAATACCTGTGACAATTCCACACAAATTGACCTAGTCCCAAATTAAGCAAAGCTTGTGTTATGGTAACTAGACAACGATATATTTACTTATATAGATAGATATATACTTAAATACATAGGACATCCAAGATTAAGGTACAAATATTCGTGTTCATCACACAAATATCTGACCTCAGCGGGATTCGAACCCGCGACCTCAAGTTTCGCAGTCAGGAGCTCTAACCACAGCAAATGAAATGACAGCATCTTTAACTTTTCAGAAGAAAAGAGAGCAAGAGGAAGACTAGGATTTACTCACACTTTTCATTCATCTGACTCATTTAAGAGCCGCGGTGGCAGAGTTTCAAGTAGTAGTATTTTCGCAAAGATTGCAAGTTCGAATCCCGGCTGTACCATAGAGTTTTTCTGAACATAAGTACAGTCCTTAGTCACATCACGAGCTTTACGGTGATGGAAAACATCGAGAGGAAACCTGCATACGTCTGAGAAGCAGTTCAAAGGCGTGTGTATAGTATGCGGTATTATTCACTATTAAACGACATTTGACATATATTTCTAAATATACACCTTTTTCTGATAATCCTTATATAAAAATATAATAATTATATAAAAAACATTGGTACAGTCGGGATTCGAACTTGCGACCTTTGCGTCGCAGGCAACTGCTCGAACCACTCGGCCACCACGCTTCTTAGTACAGTGATTAGTCACACCACGAGCTTTACGGTGAAGGAAAACATCGAGAGGAAACCTGCATACGTCTGAGAAGAAATTCAAAGGCGTATGTATAGTCGTGCTTGAGTAACGGCGATGGACTCGCCATCTGTCACGTTGGCACCTAATATACCTCTGGCGGAAAGTGGGTGTGTGGGTATTACCTATACACCTCTGCCTACCCCTTCGGGGACCCTTGTGGGAAGGCGTGAGGATATATTATTATTATTATTATTATAAAAAACATAAAGGTGTTTCGATTTTTCTGATGAGAAGTGTATAAAGGTGTTTCTCAGTCTTAACGCTCAGATTGTGGAATGAACTCCCCGTTGTGCTACCTTCATCATCATCTCATCATCAGCTCATCATCACCTCATTAGTACAAGAACACACACTTTATCCCGTATTAAACTAACTTACAGACTGTAAGACATTTGTATGAAGAGGCATAAAGATCTAAAAAAAGATTAAAAAACAATAGCAAACATGGGGTAGATGAAAAAGTTGTCTCCGAATTTGTTCGTTGACAACATCCATCTCAATCAATTGCGGAGTATAACCCTTCTCTCCCTGGGGAGGGAACCCTCCCTGTTCGTAACCTAATTAATGGGCGGGTTGGATGGCCCTCTCATGTGGCCGCGGAAAAATGTAAATTGTAATGTTAATTCGATCTATTGCGAGATGGCAGTTGAGACGAGTTGAGAGGATATAGAGAGGGCCTAAGGAAATGGATACATACATACATACATACATACATACATACATACGCCGTCCCACTTGGCTAGGTAATGGTGAAAAATAAAATTTAAGAAAATTTGGTTAAATATTCATAATTTTCGGATAAACCTATGTTCGGATAAAAATCTGTTGTTTGCAAATTAATAGATATAAAATATATTCATAGATATATAATATATAATAATATATCCTCACGCCTTCCACAAGGGTCCCCGAAGAGATAGGCAGAGGTGTATACCCACACACCCGCTATTAAATATATTAATAGATAAAAAATCATAGAACTCAATCACTAGAATCAATGTTTCGAAGCTAATATTGTGCTCTCTAAAAACAAATAGCTCCAAAGCTCTTTGGAGCTTTTGCAATTTGTTTTTAATGCATCGTAATGACGATATTGAGGATATAACAACACCATATATAACTTCTAGAAGACTTTAAACCGACCCGCACCACCTGACAGCGTACCTCCCCGGACGTATAAATACATCTGCGTGTAGATTAACAGTACAGTCAACAGCATGTCACTTTGCCCTATTCGTACTCCACACAAATTACTTTACAGCGCTTGCATTGCCGGTTTCCTAACCGTTAAACTGAAAAGCTGCAGCGAAAGCATTCAATGTATATGAATAGTGGAAGCGCTTCGTGTGGTAAATGGTCGCGATAAGGTGTGAGTAACGGCAGCTGTCGAGCTGGTGTGGTCATAGCTTCGATTAGTACAAATAGTCTAGTCTATAGATCAGTGCTCATTAGATCACGAAATTGCATATGTTAGTGTCACTCCGAGGTGGTCCGTGGATCGGTTTATATGTATCTAAGAGCTATTTTCTAGAAGCCATGGTCAATTGAAGCTAACGGGACGAGCATTCATCGTTTAAAAAGCATTAATGATAATTGGATGTGGACAATTTAAATATGATTAATAACCACGAGATTTACGGTCGAGGAAAACATTGAGAGAAAACCTGCATACGTCTGAGAGGAAATTCAAATACGTTAGTTTTAGTCGTACTTGAGTAACGGCGATGAACTCGCTTGTCATCCTCTTAGCTCCAATAGAGGTATATCTTCAGCTAAGGCATTATTATTACTTTGTCCACCCCTTCGGAGACCGTAGGGGAAGATTTGTATAATAAAAAGTAAAAAAAGCCATTGCCCCAAACATAGCACAATGAACAGCATAGTAGCACTATACGGTAGCAGTATGTGTTACAGGAATTGCATATTGCTGACTTGGCTATGGGCTACCGCTTACCATCAGGCTGGTCATTCTGTATTACATTATAACACATAAATATACCCTACAGAATACAGGGTGTATAGTGTATTAGTGCTATCTAGAAAAACGCGCCCCACTATTGCAACCTTCCACTAATGTTTGAGTATTATTGGTATACACGGATTACCTATGAGTGCACACGCACACTACAATTACTAATAGAGTCTATACTCTGGTCATACTCGCGTCCCGGGTAACCCTCGACTTGAAATTGGTGGGGCGCGTCTTCGGCGATGGCACGATGAAAATACCTTAGGCCACAGAATAGGATTGATCTGACTACGTCTATCCCCTGGTTGTACGGAATCCTTAAAACAATCTCCGCGGCGTACGTATCTACAAAGTGTACAGTTTCAATAGGCCTTGATTGGTGACGATTGGTACGCTAAGGCTGACCCTTCTTCAAATTAATTATTCCAACTACGTCGCGGACTTCGGCGACTGGATCAAACATTGTTGCATACCATTGTTGGCTATGTCGCAGACTTTTGGTTCCTTAGAAATTAACGGGAAGGCTTATAAAAAATACTTTAAATGTATTTGTGTATAAGGTTCAAAATAGTTTAACTGCAGGTATAAGATTAGGACGTTTAATATTGAAAGTAACTCCATCTTCGCGCAGCCAAAATTCACTACTTGTTCTAAGGTTTTAAAGCTCTTTTTTCTCATTTTTCTCTTTTTTCTCATTTAAAGCGAGTACTCTTAACGTTCCCGTCCTTCAGAGTCCGATCTATTTGATCCAGGTAGTTGGAACGTGGCCTTCCTCTGCCTCTTCTTGCACACACTTTTGCTTTGTATATCTGTTTCGTCAATCTTTCTTCACTCATCCTTTCTATGTGTCCAAACCAACGTAACATGCTTTTCTTCATCTTTACAATCACGCCCTCATTCACGCCAGTTGATTTGAGAATCTCTTCATTGCGGATTCGATCTAATATCGTTACGCCGCACATTTTTCGAAGAGATCGCATCTCGACTGCATTCAAGCTATTTTCATACTTCCTCTGACATACCCAGGAAGTCTGTTCCAACTGCGATAAATAACAATAACTATTATAAGATCTACAAGTGATTCAAGTAGCCGTTTGCAACGCTAGGGTTGCAAGTTCAATCCCGATTATTTTACTTCACCAATGAGTTTTGAACTGAAGTACAGGGATTAATCACACCACGAGAAACACACATTTAAGAAGAAATTCATAGACGTATGTATAGTCGTGCTAGGGACAGGGCGATTGCCTTGTGCAAATTGACACCTAAATATTTTGTCTACGGCGAAAAGAGGGTGTGCATCTTATTTCACCATTAGTACACGGAAGTACTACAGGCTATGTGTATTACTTCAATTATCACAATAGATATACTGATTAATATACACGAGTTACTTACATAACCTAACCTTATATAAGTACTAGCTTATGCCCGCGGCTTCGCCCGCGTGGAAAGAGCAACATATATATTTGCCTTTATAATATTAGAGCTTTGAATCTTTCGGGATTCAAATGTAGCCTATGTCTTAATCCTGGGTATAAGCCATCACCATAAAAAAATATCAGTAAACCGGCTTTTTTTCAGTCATAAAAATGTTTTTTTTTCAATAAAAAGTATCCTATGTTACTTCTTATACCTCCAGGAATATGTGTACAAACTTTCATGATAATCGGTTAAGTAGTTTTTACGTGAAAGCGTAACAAACAAACTTCATTCACATTTATAATATTAGTAAGGATTACTTGAGTGATTCATAAAATTCAACCTTAAAATCTAAAATACACGGGTCATTTTACTACAAATTCGCTTCATCTAACCTATTGTAAGTATGTCTTAAGTGTTTTATCAAATTCAACCATAAATTCTAAAAGACAAGGTTAATTTTTCTTCAAATACGCTACAGTGAAGCTTCAGGTCTCCTATACACACTCATGAACATATACGTACAAACAGACGCCCAGACCCTACGGACTTTCAAAGAGAAAGAAGCCCATATTAAAATTTCCTTAGGTATAATCCGAACACAACACAATATCAAAATTTAATATCAATTTAATCTTAATTCTCCTTATTAATATTGCCCAAGAACCCTCCCCGTTGACATGAAATTTTGCACTTTATATCTCTAGGTCATTCAGCGGACTTAGCGCTCAAACTTCGGGGGATAGGGTGCAATTTTGTTCGCGTCATGTTTAATGTTTTTATTTGAAAAAGCCGGGGATGAAGGAAGCTGTGCAAAGCAGGTACGCTCAAAGATAACGTTGTCTATCCCCAAATTGTGTTTAATTAGGTCGAATTGAGATTTCGTCTGAACAAATATTGCGGTTATAAAATTTTACTTGTCTTTAGCTAGTTAATATTTGGGTCTACCTTAAGGAACTTTACAGACATACATATAGACTACATCGAAACCGACGAGCATGTATGAAGAGACTGATGAAAGTGGACGAAGCTAAAGAGGTATGTAGGTCTAGAGAGAACTGGCGCTCTATACTCTCTACCTACCCCGTTAGGGACTCGCCGTGATGATATGTATGTATGTATATAAATTATATTTATTTTCTATTTTAACACAAATTTAGGTTTGAATCCTGACCGTACCAATGAGTTCTTCTGAATTTAAGTACAGTGATTAGTCACACCATGACTGTACCGTGAAGGGACCATTGAGAGGAAAACTGCATACGTTTCAGAAGAAATGTACAAATCATGGTCTTATTGTTTGTTTATGCAAAAATACCTACATACATATCATCACGCCAAGTCCCTAACGGGGTAGGCAGAGAGTATAGAGCGCCAGTTCTCTCTAGACTTACATACCTCTTTCGCTTCGTCCACATTCAACAGTCTTCATATGCAAAAATAAGGTATAAATAATACAACTTGGACTGTAATTTCTTTTTATCCTCACACCTTCCCACAAGGTCCTCGAAGGGGTAGGCAGAGGTGTATAGGTAATACCCACACACCCACTTTCCACCAGAGATATATTTTAGACGCCAACGTGGCAGATGGCGAGTCCATCGCCGTTACCGCCATTCAGAAAAACTCATAGGTACAGTCAGGATTCGAACTTGCAATCAGTGTGTCGCAGGCAACTGCTCGAACCACTCGGCCACCACGGCTTCTATTCTAGTCCCGTCCATGTGCCTATCCCTACTAGTCCCTACTAATATTATAAATGCGAAAGTAACTGTCTGTCTGTCTGTTACCTTTTCACCCTTAAACTACTAAACCGATTTAAATGAAATTTGGTACAGATATAGCCTGGAGGAAGGACATAGGCTACTATTTAATGCGAAAAAGGGTTGTAAGGGGTTTAAATGGGGATGAAAGTTTGTATGGTAGTTTCGTCATTTTTTAAGCTAGATACTTGAAAATTTAATTATTTAGGCTCTTGATTACATATATTTTATTTATTTATTTAAAGACACACCAATACATTTTTACATTTACAGTTACATATAAAACAATATTACATTCAAAAGTCAAAATTTTACCCCTAATACTGCTTAATATCACTTTTCCGCGCGGACGAAGTCGCGGGCACAGCTAGTAACATATAAAGCAACTATCCTGTCTGTATCTGAGACACCCTGTATATATTATATTGTATTATATTATGCCAGCAATGCGTGCGTCCAGCAGTGATTCCATCAATTCCTTTGGACAGTTCGTATCACACATCAATTACTGGACAAAGGGACAAAGAGTTAACGCAATCAAACGTGCGATGTACAGAGCCCATCAATTAGAGGTGGCCGACACGATCCATCAAGCCGAGTACTTTCCATGTTTTAATTAAAGAATGTACGTGTTCTGTTGCTATACTCATAAATGATTAATACTAAGGGTAAATAATGAACATAGAACATAATATCAGTGAGCCATGGTGGCCGAGTGGTTCGACTAGCTGCCTGCAACACAGATTACAAGGTCGAATCCCAAAATCAAAATATTTTTCACATAGTACCAGATGGGTAGCTATAAAACGTCGAAACAGGTGCACGGTTCGGGTTGGTCGTTTCCATGGAGAAGAACCGGCAAGAAACTCCATGGTTTCTATCTACAGTCGGGATGTATAGATAGAAACCATGGAGTTTACTAGTGCCGTCCCCGAAGACGCGCCCCACTATCCTTCCTTATAGTTTACGTGTGCAACCTTCCACCAATGTTTGAGTACTATCGGTACACACTGATTACCTATGAGAGCCCACGCACACTACAATTAATATGAGTTTGACCCGAGTCTGTCCATACTCCCCACATCCCGCGACCCTCTAGACAAGAAATTGGTGGGGCGCGTGTTCATGGATGACAACTTCGTGAAACACTGTCTGTACTGATGACCATTTTTGAACTTAGATTAGTCACACCACAAGCTTTACAGTGAGAACAAAACATATCTCTGGCGGAAAATGTGTGTATGGGTGGGTGTGGGTACTACCTACACACCGCTGCTTTCCCCTGCGGGACCCTCGTTGGAAGACGTATATGTAATATATAACCACTCCAACTCCCTCAGGGGGTAGGCAGTGACAGTAAAGGGTTAGTTTCTCTCTCACTTTAGACCTGCCTCTTTCATGTTTCCTCCAAACCATACGACAACTGTTCTCGGATTCTTAATTAAACCAGTCAATCGGTAAGCAGTGTGACAATGATACTAAACAGGGGCTTTATTTTACACAGGGGGGTGCAGAGGGGGGCAAGGCGCTGAAGTCAGTAGGTAATCGTGTGGCGCAATGTTTTTCATTACGCTTCCCCATCCCGCAGTCGAACAAAACCATCGGCGCTATTGTCTATAACCACAGAGGTTTGTGCGCTCTCGTTGATGTTTAAGTATTCGCTATACATTTTCTTGAACTCAAACTGACGATCAGCTAAACGAAACCGTAGACAGTTTTGAGAGATCTGGCGCTTTACACTCTTTGACCTTGTGAGGGACTCGGATCGTATTTATGTGTGTACTTGAACATACATATTCATATCATCTCGTCGAGTCTCTTACGGAGTAGGTAGGGAGTGTAGAGCGCCAGTTGTGTCTAGGTTAACAGACTTCCATTTTCGCCGCCATTTTCGAATAGAAAAAGCCTATCACGAAAGTTCTACCCAAAACTAGACAGAGCGTTTAGTATACGCATATTTCCGTTGCAAGCTTCCATAGGCGGCGGTAACCGCTTACCATCAGGCGGACCGCATGCTTGTTTGCCACCCGTGTGGTATAAAAAATAATAAAATAATATATAAAATATGATGTCCATACAGCACCTCAGCTCGTGAACCAATAACGCTTTAAGCCACAGTATGCCATTACCTGTAGTTCCTTGCTTTGTTAGTTTACGTTTGCAAAAGGGATATTTGATTTTGAGACACAATACCTTAAAATTCACTATTTCTACTGCATGTATTTTTATGTTTTCTTTAAGTAAAACGGTTTCCAATTAAAATTTCATCCAAAACCGTTCAGCCATCTCACCGAACAAGTCACAAATGTTCAAACAAACACACAACCCATGCTTGCGCTGACTTTTTCATACATACTTCTCTTATAATCACGCCGAGTCACTCACAGGTTAGGCAGAGAGAATAGAGCGCCATTTCTCACTAGTCTTACATATTACTAGTGTCATATGAGCTTGCATTGCCTCGAAGTACGTTTTACCAGAAAATAAAGTTTTCCCCGCGATTAGGAACGAGTTCAAAGTATTGTCATCGAGCTTTTGTATTGCGATGGGTTCTTTAATAACGCACGCATTGTTGAGCTTGGATAAAGCTCGGCGTACACCTTAGCTAATTAACATTTGTTGCATGAATTCATGTTTCTTATCTTATCATTATTATTATTAGTCACACCACGAGCTTAAAGGTGAAGGAAAACATCGAGAGGAAACCTGCATACGTCTGAGAAGAAATTCAAAGGCGTATGTATAGTCGTGCTGTAGTAACGGCGATGGACACGCCATCTGTCACGTTGGCACCTAATATACCTCTGGCGGAAAGTGGGTGTGTGGGTATTACCTGTACACCTCACGCCTTCCCACAAGGGTCCCCTAAGGGGTATATATATATATCTTATCATAATGGCGAAAGTTTGTAAGTTTATATGTTTAAATGTTTGTTGCTCTTTCATAGCAAAACTGCTTAACCGATTTGGCTCAAAATTGAAATGGTGATGGCATATACCTAGGATTAGAACAAAGAATACATTTGAATTCCGAAAAATTCAAAGTTAGCAACATATATAAACTACGTTGCTATTTCACGACATAGCGGCTGAACCGATTCTAGCAGGGAAATACATAAGCTACTTTTTCGAACTCCACACGGTTGAAGCCGCGGGCATAAGCTAGACTACATATGGGTTTCATTGTCGTAGAGATTAAATAATATTTTACTTACATACATACATACCTAACCCCTTAAGCAGAGAGGGTAGAGCGTTCCCTCTAGACCTACTGATCATTTGGGCGTCTTTCGTTCTACATGTGGGTTAAATTGCTACACAGAACATTTTCCTAGTTTCAAAGAAAACTTAATATTGAACGCATCGCTGACGCTAGATGGCGTGTATATACACCTTTATTAAAGGCTCAGTACATTTCTAGCTTATTTTTTCTATACCGCTGAGGAGGAAAATGCGCCGCATATCACGCCGAATCCCTAGCGGGGTAGGCAAATAGTATGTATGTATACAAAAAATATAATATTTCAATTTAGTTCATAAATTTAAATATTATATTTTTTGCATACACATTACATTACATCTGTGCAAGCATACCTGGATCAAATCGATCGGACGCTCAAAGACGGGAAAGTCAAGAGTACTCCAAACCGACAAGCATGTATGAAGAGACTGATGAATGTGGACGACTCGAAAGAGGTATGTAAGTCTAGAGAGAGCTGGCGCCCTATTCTCTCTGCCTTCCCCGTTAGAAACTCGGCGTGATGATATGTATGTAAGTATGTATGTGAAAGCATCCATCCCCTGTACCTACTAGTGATTCCTTAAAATCTGATAAATCACCCATAAGCATCTTCACCGGTAAATATTTTAGACATTACAGCACAAGACAATACAATGGCACTCGTAACATTATATGCCATGGACAATGGCTTGTTGCTGCGAGGGTGAACAATGAGCCAGCCGGCGCTTGCGCAGCCTACGCGGAACCTGTGGTTTTGATACTTGCCAATGGGTTTAGGCTGTGGGTTTAAAAGCTATACTTATTTATTTTTAATTTGTTGTTGTAATCATTAAATGCCATTTTTACAGCATAATTCAGCTTTTATCAAAATATTTTATTATTTAGATATTATTTTTATTTAAGCGTTATAGTAAAACAACAGAAGAAAACTAAATTACTATTTTTATAATTTTCCCATAGCAACACAGATGAACTTGAGAAAGGGCAATGAGAAAGGAATTTATTTTCAAATTTAAATAACTTGAGACAATTCCACGCAAATTGACCTAGTTCAAAATTAAGCAAAGCTTGTGTTATGGTAACTAGACAACGATATATATACTTAAATATATACATATATACATAAATACACAGGACATCCAAGAGTAAGGTACAAATACATGTGTCCATCGTACAAATATCTACCCTCTACGAGATTGGAACCCGCGATCTCAAGTTTTGCAGTCAGCTCTAACCACTAGACCGGCAAGGCCGTCAAAAAATCTGTGATGTAAACAGAGGTGCGACTAATCACTGTACTTAAGTTCAAAAACTCATCGGTACAGTTTTGTCCGGCCACCACGGCACACCTAAATATATAATAATAATAATAAATAATATATCCTCACGCTCCCCCCGAAGGGGTAGGCAGAGATGTATAGGTAATACCCACACGCCCACTTTCCGCCAGAGATATATTTTTGGTGCCAACGTGACACATGGCGAGTCCATCGCCGTTACTCAAGCAATATACATACATACATACATTGTGTGACTAATCACTGTACTTAGTATTCAGAAAAACTCATTGGTACAGTCGAGATTTGAACTTGCGATCTTTGTGTCGCAGGCAACTGCTCGAACCACTCGGCCACCACGGCTATTACCCCTCGGCACACTTAAATATCGGTGATAAAATAATCAAGTATCAACATCACTTTCTCCACAAACCCAAAAATGTACTAAATAGCGCGTTATGAACTACCACACAATACTTGTGGTCAATAAGGCATTATAGAACACCGCCAAAATATACTCCCTCGGTTTCCCACGAGGTGCTAAACAATTGAAGGTGTCGTCTTAGTTTCGCCGCCTGCACGCTTACAAATACACTTAGTAAAACCGTACGACTCTATTATAAAAGAGATAAGTATCAAAATTGATCGTGTTCATATTGCAGCGAGCAATACAACGTTAGAGCAGTGTCTTTAAAATCTCAAGTCCAAACATGCGGTTGAAGGCATTATTTCAATGTTAGGGTCAATAATTCAGGGTCGCCACTGGGTGGGTGAACAAATGGCTTCATCGATACGATGTCACTAAATATTATTTAAGTACCGTGAGAATACGGTT
>JACCPG010003068.1:0-23339 GCA_016069955.1 Drepana arcuata | reverse complement strand
CTTAATCTTTAAAAATAAATAAAATCGGAGTGTCTGTTTGTAATATTAAAATAACCGCTTTTTGCTAAATGCATATGTATGTAACACGGTACATATTACCAAAATATATTTCTTTTAATTTTTATCTGTGTGTTTGTCTGTCTGTTTGTTCCGGCTAATCTTTGAAACGGCGAGACCGATTTTGACGGTACTTTCACTGGCAGATAGCTAATGTAATAAAGCGTAACTTAGGCTACTTTTATTTTCGAAATTGAACAATAACTTTTGACGTGACAACGTCTTAAATTAGGTTGCGGCTGGGAGTCACTTATGAAAAAGTGTAACGCCCGGTAACGTTACGATGAGTCACCGAACGAGAGAGAGGCCCGCCGAATGCGTTTATAGGTTATGTCATACTATTGATAAATGTTGATAGTGTTAAGTAAATTATTAGTTTAAAATTAATTAATTATTATTTTACAAATTTTCATTTATTTCAAATTTATTTAGCAAAAATTTGAACCTTCGATCTGAATAAATGTTTTGATTTTCGAATTGATAAAAAGACGTTGTCACGTAAAATCTTCGCCCGTAAAACCGACTTTACAGGCAACCATCTTTTTTGTTAAATGCCACGCGGACGAAGTCGCTGGTAAAGCTAGTTAATAAATAAATAAACAAAATATCCTATATGTTAATCTAGCTAATTATCTCTGTGACAAATTGCATACAGATCTGTTCAGTAGTTTTTGCACGAAAGAGAAAAAACTTACACACACACTTTCGGAGTGATAATGTCATAGGCTATTAATGGTGAGATTGAGAAGCGAGCTAGCATTGAGTCTGCCAACGTTGTGTACGGAGGTCGTGTGTGGGATTTAAAAAAAGGTAATTTAAAAATAGGTTTTAAAAAGTAGGTACTAAGTTCTGTTAAGAACAATGGAAAGTTGTTTTCGAACCGAAAACCCCTCGGGAACAGTATTTTTCGGGATAAGGAACTAGAAAACGTATTATACAATATTAGTTTAAGATCCGTGTTGGCCGAGTGGTTCGAGTAGTTGCCTGCGACACAAAGATCGCAAGTTCGAATCCCGATTTTACCAATGAGTTTTGGTGGAAAACATCAAGAGGAAACCTGCATATGTCTGAGAAGAAATTCAAAGGCGAATGTATAGTCGTGCGTGAGTAACGGCGATGGACTCGCCATCTATCACGTTTACACCTAAAATACATCTTCTGCAAAAAGAGCGCTTGGTTACATCACCGTCTAACATTTCGAGGAACCTTGTCTGAAAGCGTGAAGACATTTTTTTTTCCATATTACAGATCATGGATCCGGCCCAAGAACTGGAGGCGGCAGTCCTTGCCCGCCAGCAGCCCATGTACGAAGCGATGCAGCTCGGCACATCCCCCATGCAGCAGTTCTACAAGGGCGCGGTGGTCTTCATCACAGGAGCCTCGGGGTTCCTGGGGAAGCATCTGGTGGAGAAACTATTTAGGTACGCTTGATTCTAAGTTCTGTTATAAATGTAGTTTGCTCATACGCGCCGCGAAGAACCTTGATAGAACAAAAATACATATCACCACGCCAAGTCCCTAACGGGGTAGGCAGAGAGTATAGAGCGCCAGTTTCTCTAGACTTACATACGCTTCGTCCTGATGAATGTCAGTCTCTTTATACATGCGCGTCGGTTTCCAGTACTCTTGACGTGACTGTCCTTGAGCTTCCGATCGATTTGATCCATGTAGTTGGAACGTGGCCTTCCTCTGCCTCTTCTTGCACACACTTTTGTTTTGTATATCTGTTTCGTCAATCTTTCTTCACTCATCCATTCTATGTGTCCAAACCAACGTAACATGCCGTTCTTCATCTTTACAATTACACCCTCTTTCACGATAGTTGTTTTGCGAATCTCTTCAATGTGGATTCGTTCTTAGATCGTTACGCCGCACATTTTTTTAAAGAGATTGCATATAAACTGCATTTATGCTATAAAACATATCCTATGGGATAATCCCAGCTAATATAAATCTCTGTGCCAAATTCCATCCCAATACGTTCAGCCGTTCGAACGTGATTGAGTACTTAACATACGTCCTCGAAAACTTTAGCTTTTTCGAAATATTTGTACGACATGTAGTAGAGACAATAAAATATTCCAGTAATTAATGAAACGAATTAAGAAAACAATTAAATATCTATACGAAAACACCGACCATTTAAACAATTAAAATACACTTAGAAACTTTCAATAATTGACTTGTATTTATTGGTGGCTTTACAAACGATTTTAACCTCAAGATTGTGTTTAACTTATAATAATAATATATCCTCACACTTTCCCACAAGGGTCCCCGAAGGGGTAGGCAGAGGTGTATAGGTAATACCCACACACCCACTTTCCGCCAGAGGTATATTAGGTGCCAACGAGACTGATGGCGAGTCCATCGCCGTTACTCAAGCACGACTATACATACGCCTTTGAATTTCTTCTCAGATGCAGGTTTCCTCTCGATGTTTTCCTTCACCGTAAAGCTCGTGGTGTGACTAATCACTGTACTTAAGTTCAGAAAAACTCATTGGTACAGTCGGGATTCGAACTCGCGACCTTTGCGTCGCAGGCAACTGCTCGAACCACTCGGCCACCACGGCTCTTTTGTGTTTGTGTTTTAACTTATTCCCATAAAGGTCCCAGAAGAGGTAGGTAGAACTATGTAGGTAGAACCCACACACCCACTCTTCGCGGGAGATATTTTAGGTGCCAACGTGATAGATGGCGAGTCTGTCGACGTTACTCAAGCACGATTATACATACACCATTGAATTTTTCTGAATGGTTTCCTCTCGACGCTTTCATCCACCGTAAAACTCGCTGTGTGACTAATCACTGTACTTGTTCAGAAAAGCTCATTGGTACAGTCGGGATTCAAACTTGCAATCTTTGCGTAAATTGTTAATAGGCTTTATTCAAATTTGTTTCGCTTACAGACAAACGCAACTATTGTTTATTGCCAGCAAGAACTAAGACGTTAGCAATTAAACATTTGTTATATTGTCTATATCAATGTATTGTCTTCATAAAATATTTTAATGGTGTACCCAATTTATCTCCAAATACAACTGACCAATCAATGACAGCCGTGGTTGCCGAGTGATTTATAAAGTCGCCTGCGAAATTTATATTGCTGGTACAAATCAAATCAAATCAAAATCTTTTTATTTCACATAGGCCCAGATGGACACTTATAAAACGTCGAAAAAGAAGCACGGTTTGGGTTGGTCGCTTCCATGGAGAAGAACCGGCAAGAAACTCCATACAAAGTGTTTACATATCTTTATATATAAAAATTTTATTTATTAATATGCATATACGTATACGTCTGAGAAGCAATCCAAAGGCGTATGTATAGGTTTGCCCGTCGAGCAATTGTTACATTTTCTGACCCATTATTTTTGTTGAAGGTCATGCGATGTCAAGAAAATTTACATCCTGATGAGATCCAAGAATGGGAGTACGCTCAAACAGCGCAAGCATACTATACTCAAGGATCCGGTTCGTATTAAAAAACCAATTGGTTTCTTTATTACTAGCTGTGCCCGCGACTTCGTCAGCGTGGAATTTAACTATAAAAGTTGTTGTTCAATTGCTTACAATGAAAGTAGCTTAAGTTACTCCTTATTACATTAGCTATCTGCCAGTGAAAGTCCCGTCAAAATCGGTCTCGCCTTTAGAGATTAGTTAGAACAAACAGACAGACAGACAAAAAGTAAAAAAAATGATTTTGCTATATTTATTTATTATGCTTTTCGATTTCGATTCAGATTTCCTTGTAAACGGTGGTAACTGTAGTTTTATATCTAGTACGTGACGTTCAATAAGTTTTCCCTGTGTTCCTTGCGTTGAATAAAAAAAAAAAAATTTTGATTTGATTATAGAAGTAAAGATTATCTTGTCTTTCAGCTGTTCGAGTACCTCAACAGTCACCAGCCGCAGTTCCTGGAGAGGTTGGTTCCTGTGGAGGGAGACGTCACCCAGCTAGGCCTGGGCATCGGCAATGGTGACTGGAAGACGTTGGCTGAAGAGGTGAGCAAAACATATGGATATACTCGCTGTGTAGAATTTAATAACATTGGTTTTATAAACCTTATCAATTTTGTTATATATCCTCACGCCTTCCCATAAGGGTCCCCGAAGAGGTATGCAGAGGTGTATAGGTAATACCCACTTTCCGCCAGAGATATATAAGGTGTCAACGTCAATTCAACGTCAACGTCAACAACAATAGTTGGCGAGTCCATCGCCGTTACTCAAGCATGACTTTATATATCTTTGAATTTCTTCTCAGACGTATGCAGGTTTCCTCTCGATGCTTTCCTTCGCTGTAAAACTTGTGGTGTGAGTCATCACTGTACTGAAGTTCAGAAAAACACATTGGTACAGTCGGGATTGTAACTTGCAATCTTTGTGTTGCGAAAACTCAAACACTCGCTAAAATAGATTCAACTGTTTATTCGTTTTCAGGTACAAATTATTATGCACATGGCTGCTACGACCCGTTTCGACGAGCCCTTGGGGGTAGCTACCCTGACTAACGTTCGCGGCACCAGGGAGGCCCTAAAACTCGGGCATGCCTGCAAACATCTCAAGTAATTAAATCTTTTATTAAATCTGGGTTGAGTTTACGAGATATTACATCATAGATATATTAGGGGATTTGTACAAACAGTTTTAATAAATGGCTAAGAAACCAGAATATTTGGTACCTAAATAATTCCTGACCCCACGTTGGGCGCCAAGAGGCTGACAGCTTTGCGTATAAAGCTTTCTTAAGTTCCATTCCTTTTAATTGTGTAACATCTATATCACAATATAAATTAGAGTATTTCACTTGTTATATTATATGCTCCAATCCTTTTGAATCAGTAAAACATGGAGTCTTCAAGTGTTTGTAATTTAAAAACAGTGCATTTAATTAGATTAAGTTACACCCATATCTAGGTGTTTCATCCACGTGTCCACGGCCTTCGCGTATGCCACGGAGAGCAGGATAGGGGGAGAGGTCGAGGAGAGGCTGTACCCCAGCCCCATGCCCCCCGCCGCCATCATACAGCTGGCCGAGGAGATGGACGCGGCCAGACTGGACTGCGCTACTGCCAAGTGAGTCCATTACTGGGGTGATGGGGAGAGGTCGAGGAGAGGCTGTACCCCAGCCCCATGCCCCCCGCCGCCATCATACAGCTGGCCGAGGAGATGGACGCGGCCAGACTGGACTGCGCTACTGCCAAGTGAGTCCATCACTGGTGTGATGGGGAGAGGACGAGGAGAGGCTGTACCCCAGCCCCATGCCCCCCGCCGCCATCATACAGCTGGCCGAGGAGGTGGACGCGGCCAGACTGGACTGCGCTACTGCCAAGTGAGTTCATTACTGGTAGGATGGGGAGAGGTCGAGGAGAGGCTGTACCCCAGCCCCATGCCCCCCGCCGCCATCATACAGCTGGCCGAGGAGATGGACGCGGCCAGACTGGACTGCGCTACTGCCAAGTGAGTCCATTACTGGTGTGATGGGGAGAGGTCGAGGAGAGGCTGTACCCCAGCCCCATGCCCCCCGCCGCCATCATACAGCTGGCCGAGGAGATGGACGCGGCCAGACTGGACTGCGCTACTGCCAAGTGAGTCCATTACTGGTGTGATGGGGAGAGGTCGAGGAGAGGCTAAACCCCAGCCCTGTAGCCCTGCAGTACCTACACTGAGACAATTCCACACAAATTGACCTAGTCTCAAATTAAGAAAAGCTCGTGTTATGGTAACTAGACAACGATATATTTACTTATATACATACAAACATAAAATCATGCTGAGTCCCTAACAGGGTACTCAGAGAGTAAAGGGCGCCAGTTCTCTCTAGACTTGCTTAGCTCTTTCGCTTCGTCCACATTCAGTCTCTTCTCGCTCGTAGCCCGTCGGTTTCGAGTACTCTTGACGTTCCCGTCCTTGAGCGTCCGATCGATTTCATCTAGGTAGTTGAAACGTGGTCTTCGTCTGCCTCTTCTTGTACACACTTTCGCTTTGTATATCTCTTTCGTCAATCTTTCTTCACTCATCCTTTCTATGTGTCCAAACAAACGTAACATGCCTTTCTTCATCTTTACAATCGCGCCCTCGTTCACGCCAGTTGTTTGGCGATTCGATTCAAGATCGTTACTCGGCACATTTTTCGAAGAGATCGCATCTCAACTGCGTTTAATATATTTTCATACTTCCTCTGACATACCCAGGATTACTTATTACTTCTAACTACATAGGACATCCAAGACTAAGCTACAAAGACTCGTGTTCATCACACAAATATCTGCCCTCAGCGGGATTCGATCCCGCGACCCCAATTTTCGCAGTCGGGAGCTCTAGCGTATAATACTGGTACAGTCGGGATTTGAACTTCTTTGTGTTGCAGGCTCGAACTCCTTAAACACAGAGTGAGTAGATTCACTCAAAGCAATTATACATTATTATTATTATAGATACATACATGTGTGTTGCCATGACATTCATATGCGAAATAACGTTATAAAGATACTATAAAAATGAATCGACATATAAAACGCCGAACGGAAACGTCTGCTTGACCTTTGAGTAAATCTTGCTAATATTATAAATGTGAAAGTTTGTAAGTTTGGATGTTTGCGGTTCTTTCACGGCCAAACGGCTCAACCGTTTTGGCTGAAAGTTGAAATTGTGATGGCTTATAACTAGGAATAGGCAATAATTTTTTTTTCCGTAAAAATTCATTGTTCTTATATTATAATTTCTTATTTCTAATTTCGGATTCTAGCAGGAGAATTCCCAAAGCTACTTTTTCGAACTCCACGCGGGCAAAGCCGCCGGCATAAGCTAGTAACGTAATAATTGTGTTTTATTAAGGAATAATTAACAGTCGTGGCCGAGTGGCTCGAGTGTTGCCTGCAACACAAAGATTGCTAGTTCAAACCCTTTGATATCCTCCCGCCTCCTCCCTCAAGGGTCCCTGAAGGGGTAGACAAAGTTGTACAGGTAGAACCCACTTTCCGCCAGATATAAATAATAATAATAATAATAAATATCTGGGACAATTCCACACAAATTGACCTAGTCCCAAATTAAGCAAAGCTTGTGTTATGGTAACTAGACAACGATATTTTTACTTATATAGACAGATATATACTTAAATACATAGGACATCCAAGACTAAGGGACTAATATTCGTGTTCATCACACAAATATCTGCCCTCAGCGGGATTCGAACCCGCGACCTCAAGTTTCGCAATCAGGAGCTCTAACCACTAGACCAGACGGTCGTCAAACATATAATAAATATATATTTTAGGTGCTAATAAATTCTAATCCCGACTGGTTCCCCATACACTGTTCTTTAGTTCAGTAAACTCATTGGTACAATCGGGATTCTAACTTGCGATCTTTGTGTCGTAGGCAACTACTCGAACTACTCAGCCACCACGCGATGTTTTTCTTTACCGTAAAGCTTAATCAGTTCATAAGCTTAGAAACATCTCTCATTAGATGCCTGTTTAAGCCACGGGCCATAACGGCTCTAGTTACATATTTCAAATCGATCGGACGCTCAAGGACGGGAACGACAAGAGGACTCGAAACCGACGAGCTACGAGCGAGAAGAGACTGATGAATGTGGACGAAGCGAAAGAGCTAAGCAAGTCTAGAGAGAACTGGCGCTTTATACTCTCTGCCTACCCCGTTAGGGACTCGGCGTGATGATATGTATGTATGAACATCTTTCAGACACTTTCGCATTTTTATATCTCTTCTTCACTCATCCTTTCTATATGTCCAAACCAACGTAGCATGCCTTTCTTTATCTTAACAATCACACCATCGTTCACGCCAGTTGATTTGCGAAATTCTTCATTGCGGATTCGATCTAAAACCGTTACGACGCAGATTTTTCGAAAGGAATGCATCACAACTGCACATCTTCCTTTCGTAGAGGGGTCTGTAAGTCTAGATAGAACTGGCGCTCTACCCGTGCGAAGCCGGGACGGGCCGCTAGTCTTATATATATAAAAATGAATTGCTGTTCGTTAGTCTCACTAAAACTCGAGAACGGCTGAACGGATTTATCTTATCTTAGTCTTGATATGTTCGTGGAGGTCTAGGGAAGGTTTAAAAGGCGAGAAAAAATCGAATAATTTCGAATAAGTTTGATAAATCTTAAGTTTTGTCACAAATTAAGTTTTTGAACACACCATAATATTTGACAACCAACTAATATGTCAATCATTCTGTCGCACTTAAAATAAATACATTATGTGTCGTAAATAATAATAAAACTTCATGCTTAATTAAAAAAATGATTTTTATTCAATACGTTTTGTTTGTTTTGAAATTAATTTATACAAAAGTTTAGGTCTTTTATTTATCGATTGAGGCAGTACGAAGTCTGCCGGGTCAGCTAGTGTGAAATAAAATATGTTGATTTTGGTTCTTCCACTATCAATCCAGTTAATTAATTGTGTTTATCCTCGTTCCAGCCTCATCAAGGACTGGCCCAATACATACGTGTTCACGAAGGCCATAGCGGAGGAGCAAGTGCGAATCTTCTCCGGTGACCTTCCAGTCTGCATCGTCAGGCCTCCTGTTGGTGAGATCTCGTAGGCACTTTTATCAAAGAAATTCCCGCGGCATAACCCGGAACTGAACAACGATATACATACTTATATAGATAGGCAATTCCACACAAATTGACCTAGTCCCAAACTAAGCAAAGCTTGTACTATGGGAACTGGACAACAATACTGTACTGGGTTTAACTGAACTAGCATACGTTTGAGAAAAAAATCAAAGACTTATTTATGTATAGTCGTGCTTGAGTAACGGCGATGGATGTAGATGCGATGAAAGTGGGTGTGTGGGTACTACACACACCCACTTTCTGACACACCTCCACCTATTTCGGGGACCCTTGGCAAGGCGTATACACATACGCACACATAGACAACACCAAGTCCACATACAAATAAGCCTGTAAGCTATTTAAAGAAATAGCAAAAAGGTTGGTCGACATCTATCTCCGGTCTACCTCGGACAAAGAATTAGCCTAGCTATTCAAAGGGGGAACGCTGCCAGTATCTTCGGAGCCCTGCCTAAAGGGACCCCTTTTAATAATATTTTTTTGTTATTATATTATTATTATTATCTATGCTAGGCTAATGGTGACATTAAATTTGTGGTAATGGTGGGATTTATACTATATGTACAATAATCCTGTTCATCACACAAATATTAGCCCGCAGAGGGATTCGAACCCACGACCTCAAGTTTTGTAATCTGGAGCTCTAGCCTCTAGACCAGACGGCTGTCATATCAGTAAGCTGGATTGGCCTTAGTGGGTGAAAGAGAGACTTACTCCGCTATATTGCGCTTCTTTGTGCCCAAAACTATTGCCGCAATAGAAAGCACACACTTTTCGCGCTGCCATCTTGTCGAACAGTGGCGCACGCACAGTCTCCAATCCCGAGGTCACTGACGGCACTCAATGCCCTCCCGGACTCAAGTGTAAAACCTGACTGTGATGTGCTGGCAGGTGAATGGAAGGTGATTTTGAATGAGTGTCTGGCATACGCAGAAAGAAGGCCACCTTTTTCTCGGTAATACATTTATATTAACCTTATTTATTATTAATCATATGTATTTTTTTTAACTTATACCACCACATTAGCGTTGTTGTAACCACGATGTTGTGCTAATTGGGAAATGTAAATAAATTAGTTTGTCTTTCAGTAATGAGCTCGTATGTGGAGCCTACTCCAGGGTGGATAGACATGAGTGCCGTGTTTGGACCAAGTGGGGTACGTACCTATAGGTGACCCAATTTTTTAATAATACTTATCTATTAGCCGTGGTGGCCGAGTGGTTCGAGCAGTTGCCTGCGACGCAAAGGTCGCAAGTTCGAATCCCAACTGTACCAATGAGTTTTTCTAAAACTTAAGTAAAGTTATTAGATTAGGAAAACATCGAAAGGAAACCCGCATACGTCTGAGAAGAAATTCAAAAAGGCGTATGTATAGTCGTGCTTGAGTAACGGCGATGGACTCGCCATCTGTCACGTTGACACCTAATATACCTCTGGCGGAAAGTGGGTGTGTGGGTATTACCTGTACATCTCTGCCTACCCCTTCGGGGACCCTTGTGGGAAGGCGTGAGGATATATATATATACTTATCTATTACTATAGGTACCAACTAATATTATAAAGAGGAAAGATTTTTGTGTGTGTGTGTATGTTTGTAATGATTAAACTCAAAAACTACTGCGTAAATTTCAAAAATTCTTACGCCATTTCAGAATACTACATTCACCCTGAGTGACATAGGCTATATTTTAATTTATAAAAAAAATCTTATGTCCACTCGTGCGAAGCCGGGACGGGCCGTTAGTATTATTAAATAGTCATCATTATTCAAAGAAAAAAGTGGTTATACTTCGGTTTATTACAGATAAATATATACCATCGCGGACTTTTTTATCAATCTTTTTAAGATATACAATTCCGTAGTACAATAATTCTCGTAAGGTTGAGCCAGCTTTTGTTATTTAAGCGCACAAAAATGATTGTTACGACATCACATTAAAATCTTCTTTTTACTATAATATGTATTACACATAATATAAACTATTAAGAGCCGTGGTGGCCGAGTGGTTCGGGCAGTTGCCTGCGACACAAAGATCGCAAGTTCAAATCCCGCCTGTACCAATGACTTTTTCTGATCTTAAGTACAGTGATTAGTCACAAGGAAAACATCGAGAGGAAACCTGCATACGTCTGAGAAGAAATTCAAAGGCGTATGTATAGTCATGCTGGAGTGGCGATGGACTCGCCATCTGTCACGTTGGCACCTAATATACCTCTGGCGGAAAGTGGGTGTGTGGGTATTACCTATACTCCTCTGCCTACCCTTTCGGGGACCCTTGTGGGAAGGCGTGAGGATATATTATAATAAATAAATAATTTTAGTAATTAATAAATAATTTTATACACTATGTAAAGATGTGATGTTTCCAGATAATAATAGGGGTGGGTACTGGCACCCTTCACGTGATCCTGAGTAAAGATATTAAGTTAAACATGGCGCCGGTGGATTACGTGAACAATGCAATAATATCGTCTGCTTGGGACACAGCTACCAACAACCATTCACGTATACCTATCTACAATGTTAGCAGCTCCGATTGCCAAATCGGAATCGGTAAGTAAATTAATTCCATTACGGGTAGAAGAAAAATTACTTAAGCACGACTATACATACGCCTTTGAATGTCTTCTCAAAGGTATGTAGGTTTCCTCTCGATGTTTTTCTTCTCCGTAAAGCTCGTGGTGTGTAATGCCAGATTTAGAAGTCTGGAGGTCTAAGGCAAGTAGAGGCCCCTGGCCCTATAGTCTATTCCAAATAAAATGGACACTGTTATTCAGTCGAGTTTTCCAATACCGACTAATCTCTGAAACAGCTGGACCGATTTTGACGGGACTTTCACTGGCAGATTGCTGATGTAATAAGGAGAAACTTCCACGCGGACGAAGTCGCGGGCACAGGTAGTATTTAATATAATCATGTTTGTACAAATAACTGGAGGTAAAGATAATACGAGAAAAGAAAAATTAAGAAAAAGTTGTTTACTGGTCTAATTTTCTTTGAAATTTTTTTCCGAAGTCTACTGTGGGGGTACCTCTTTTGCGAAGGTCCCGGGGCAGTAGCCTTGGTTGCCCTCCCCTAAATCAGACCCTGGTGGTGTGACAGGCAAGAAATATCTTAAGAGCTCTCAATATTTACACACCTTTTGGAACAGTCTATTGGTTTGTCGTTCCTGCTAAAGTGTTCTAAACCCGACGAAAAAAAGAGACGGGATTAAATATTTTGCCTAACTCTTTGAGGAAAATCTTTCCCAGTACAGCATGGAGTTTTTCAAGAAGAGTGTTTCTTAAGACAATATAAGATTTTTTCACAGTTTCAAAGTTTATTTCACAGCATACGATACATTTCGTTCTTATAGTATTTAATACATTAATCAACGTATTCTACCTTAGCAGGTGTGAAATGATTGATTTAAAGTAAGCATTATAGCTTCAAAAAGATATCGTTGGTGTTGCTAATTTCCAGGGTTAATTAGCAAAGTGATGAGGAGTCAGGAAAGCTTAAAATACGCCACTCCGAAAGCCATTTGGTACTGCTACACGATCGAGACACAAAGCGCACTATTCTATTGGCTCTTGACCTGGATACTGCACTACATACCTGCCTACATCATTGACCTGGTCTGCGCTCTTCTCAGGATCAAAATAAAGGACATACCCTCGTAAGTACAGGAGATACACACGACACAAATCAAATCAAAATATTTTATGTCACATAGATGGGCACTTATAAAACGTCGGAAAAGGTGCACGGTTCGGGTTGGTCGTTTCCATGGAGAAGGACCGGCAAGAAACTCCATGGTTACCCTTTTCAAATCATTAGGTATATACATACATACATATCATCACGCCAAGTCCCTAACGGGGTAGGCAAAGAGTATAGAGCGCCAGTTCTCTCTAGACTTACATACCTCTTTCGCTTCGTCCACATTCATCAGTCTCTTCATACATGCTCGTCGGTTTCGAGTACTCTTAACGTTCCCGTCCTTGAGAGTCCGATCGATTTGATCCAGGTAGTTGGAACGCATATACAGTAACAATATTTTTATGTTACACTTTACAGCATTTGTACCCAAGTATGGGGGAACAGGACAATAGGTCGTTACTTACTATACAAAGCATACATGAAACAAAAAGAGTTTAACAAAGTTAGCAAGATCTGGAAATCGACAAAGCCTACAATGTTCACACGGTTCCTCAATAAATCAATGGAACTTGACCAAATGTATTTTGGACAGCCATTTTAGGGGTAGATATAGTGTAGTAGCACACCCACTTTCCGCCAGAAATATATTTTAAGTGCCAACGTGACAGATGACGAGTCTATCGCCGTTACTCAAGCACGACTATACATACGCCTTTGAATTGCTTCTCAAAGTTATGCACGTTTCCTCTTGATGCTATCCTTCGCCGTAAAGCTTCTGGTGTGGCTAATCGGGTAAAGTGGTAAAGTCGGGTTGTGAGTTCGCAATCTTTTTTTTTATACTCCTTGGGTGGCAAACAAGCATGCGGCCTGCCTGATGGTAAGTGGTTACCGCCGCCTATGGGCGCTTGCAACACCAGGGGTATCACTCGCGCGTTGCTGACCCTGCAAGAATCTTTTCACACCCGTCTTGAAGAACTCCATGCTGTACTCTCTAAGGAAAACCTTTTAGAATGTACCAGGAGAGCATGAACTAAAGGTAATATTTTCACACCCTCATTGAAGAACTCCATGCTGCACTCTCTAGGGAAAACCTTTTAGAATGTACCAGGAGAGCATGAACTAAAGGTAATATTTTCACACCCTCATTGAAGAACTCCATGCTGCACTCTCTAGGGAAAACCTTTTAGAATGTACCAGGAGAGCATGAACTAAAGGTAATATTTTCTCACCCGTCTTGAAGAACTCCATGCTGCACTCTCTAGGGAAAACCTTTTAGAATGTACCAGGAGAGCATGAACTAAAGGTAATATTTTCACACCCGTCTTGAAGAACTCCATGCTGCACTCTCTAGGGAAAACCTTTTAGAATGTACCAGGAGAGCATGAACTAAAGGTAATATTTTCACACCCGTCTTGAAGAACTCCATGCTGCACTCTCTAGGGAAAACCTTTTAGAATGTACCAGGAGAGCATGAACTAAAGGTAATATTTTCACACCCTCATTGAAGAACTCCATGCTGTATTCTCTAGGGAAAACCTTTTAGAATGTACCAGGAGAGCATGAATAAAGGTAATATTTTCACACCCGTATTGAAGAACTCCATGCTGTACTCTCCAGGGAAAACCTTTTAGAATGTACCAGGAGAGCATGAACTAAGGGTAATATTTTCTCACCCGTCTTGAAGAACTCCATGCTGCACTCCGTAGGGAAAACCTTTTAAAATGTACCAGGAGAGCATGAACTAAAGGTAATATTTTCACACCCACATTGAAGATCTCCATGCTGTTCTCTCCAGGGAAAACCTCTTTGCAGGCGACTAGCCGAACTAAATCCTAATTATCTCACGAAAATCTTTCTTTCCAGAGCGGTCAAGATTTATAGTAAAATATACAAGATGTCGAAAATATACACATACTTTTTAACAAACGAATGGATCTTTAAGGACGACAATTTGCGGGCCCTGTTCAGCAGAATGTCCCCTACAGACCAGCTGGTGTACAACTTCGACATCAGGTCCATAGACTGGAAGGAGATGGTGCTCGTATGGTGCATCGGCCTGAGGAAGTACATCATCAAGGACGGGTTGAGAGACAGCGCGTATGGAGTGAAGAAACAGTACTATTTTAGGATCCTTAATTTTGTAGCTATGTCGCTGTACTTTTACGGGATTTGGAAGTTGGTCGGTTTGTTGTACACTCTAATAGCTTATGTAAGTGTATAGTTATTAAATACATATCATCACGCCAAGTCCCTAACGGGGTAAGCGGAGAGTAAAGAGCGCCAGTTCTCTCTACACTTACATACCTCTTTCGCTTCGTCCACATTCATCAGTCTCTTCATACATGCTCGTCGGTTTCGAGTACTCTTAACGTTCCCGTCCTTGAGAGTCCGATCGATTTGATCCAGGTAGTTGGAACGTGGCCTTCCTCTGCCTCTTCTTCTGCTTTGTATATCTGTTTCGTCAATCTTTCTTCACTCATCCTTTCTATATGTCCAAACCAACGTAACATGCCTTTCTTCATCTTTACAATCACGCCAGTTGATTTGCGAATCTCTTCATAGTTATATAGTATAGTTATCATTTAAGTATTATCCGTTAGATAAAATTAATTAAAATTTTAATCTCTGAATTTAATAAAAAAAATCTAAATCAAGTCATATATTCAGGTACGAAGTATGTAAGTCTAGAGAGAACTGGCGCTCTATACTCTCTGCCTACCCCGTTAGGGACTCGGCGTGATATGTATGTATTCAACGCAAGGGACACAGTGAACGTAATGTGAATGTAAGTTTGTTTGTTACGCTTTCACGTACAAACTACTTAACTGATCATCATGAAACTTTGTACACATATTCTTGGAGGTATTAGAAGTAACATAGGATACTTTTTGTTGAAAAAAATAAAATTTTTACGAAAGATATAAAAGCCGTCCACGCCGACGAAGTCGCGGGCACGGCTAGTAATATTATAAAGAGGAAAGATTTGTATTTTTGTGTGTGTATGTTTGCAATGAATTAACTCAAAAACTACTGGGCCGATTTCAAAAATTCTGTCACGATTGGAAAGCTACATTCACCCTGAGTAACAACCCTTACAAAACATAAATTTTAAGGTGTTTCCATTTTTCTGACGAGAATTGTATTATTATTATTATTTCAATAGATATATCACTGTATGTACTTAGCGTACTTGGCGTGATGGTATGTATGTATGTATGTATATCACTGTATCATTGAACTATTTCGCTGGGGTCGAATTCTAGGGGATTCCTCGCAATGAAATATCATAAACAATTCATAGACTTTAATTTTACACAATACTTAACTATTAATATTTACAAATATATCTGAGGATAATTAATTAAGTTTTTTTTATATAGATTAGGACAAGTCACATTGCTGTAGTGGCAAACGTTAACATTCCAAATAACAAATTTGAACTGTATTATAGATAGTGCCATGCACGAAGACGCGCCCCACCAATTTCTAGTCGAGGGAGTCGCGGGATGAGGGCAGTATGACCCGAGTGTATTAATTGTAGTGTGCGTGTGCACTCATAGGTAATCTGTGTGTACCGACAATACTCACACATTAGTGGAAGGTTGGACACTTACACTATACACTATAGGGAAGAATAGTGGGGCGCGTCAACGTAGATACTTTTTATTAAAACTAATAAATAAAATTTTGAGGTATGTTTTTTATTATAACAAATACTTTTCTAAATGCATATCCAATTATATTCGTTTATTGGAAAAAAGCGATACAACTTTTGTCCGACTGTCTGTATGTTCAGGCTAAACTCCGAAACGGCTAGACCGATTTTGACAGGACTTTACAGACAGGATTAGGAACCAACTTGTACTATATAAACTTACGTAAACTTAAGCACATGTAAGTCCTAAAGTACACATATTTTTACCTATCAATTTGTAAAAAAAACCAGCGGCAGTCGGCATCAAACCGAATACCCTAAGCTTGGCGGTCAGAAGCATTAACTAGTAGACCATAAGGCCATTATGTAAAACCAACTATTGAGTGTCCGTGATTGTCCATAGAAACTTAAAATTAAAACCTTTTAACTATACAATCCCGCACAGATAGAGATAAAAATAACTGGGATTTTAAAATGGCGGCGCAATCATAAATAGGATACACAAGGACTTGGCATCGTCAAGACACGCCTGGAGCTCTGTTAACGATCTTTGTAGTATATATAATAATAATAATATATCCTCACGCCTTCCCACAAGGGACCCCGAAGGGGTAGGCAGAGGTGTATAGGTAATACCCACACACCCACTTTCCGCCAGAGGTATATTAGGTGCCAACGTGACAGATGGCGAGTCCATCGCCGTTACTCAAGCACGACTATACATACGCCTATGAATTTCTTCCCAGACGTATGTAGGTTTCTTCTCGATGTTTTCCTTCACCGTAAAGCTCGTGGTGTGACTAATCACTGTACTTAAGTGCAGAAAACTCACTGGTACAGTCGGGATTCGAACTTGCGACCTTTGCGTCGCAGGCAACTGCTCGAACCACTCGGCCACCACGGCTCTTTGTAGTAATATATAAATACATACATATCTAATAAATTATAATAAAAATAAGACCTTTAAACACGGTTGCAGCGCCATCTACCGAATGCAAAAGTATTTTAAAACCATGCAAGAACTCACTTACCATGAACTGTGTAACGCATTTCATTAAAATCCAACAGAAGAATTATACACACTCTGGCGGAAAGTGGGTGTATGGGTATTACCTATACACCTCTGCCTACCCCTTCGGGGACCCTTGTGGGAAGGCGTGAGGATATATTAAAATACTATAATATAAAATACTAGCTGTACCCTGCCACGCTTCGCTGTGTATATGTGACTGATGCAAAAAATAGATAAAAACAATCCTTGATGATTGAACTTTTTGAGTTTTTGAAGCGTACACAAACTAACATTAAATTTTTATACATATATATATATATATGTATAAAAATTTATATATATATATATATATATATAATTCTTCTGCTCCAGGCTTCGAGTATATAAAGATATGCTACTAAATAGCTATCACGCCCAACTTCACTTATGTAAAAGAATTATCCCTAAAACATAATTACGACGCCATCTACCGGTAACAATAGTATTTGCAAGCCCCACCCCCCTCAAATATACAGCTTCATTGAGATCAGACCAGCTGGTTAGGTCATATGTGACAAACATACAGAAGAATTATACATATATATTTATACTAGCTGTGCCCGCGACCTGGTGTAAAATTAAAAAAAAAATTTGTTTTCAAAATAACAGTAGTCTAAGTTATTCCTTTTAACATCAGCTATCTGCCAGTGAAAGTCCCGTTAAAATCGGTCCAGCCGTTTCAGAGATTACCCGGAACAAACAGACAGACAAAAACCGTGTATACATTCATATGCATTTAATAAAAAGCGGTTATTTTGATATTACAAACAGACACTACAATTTTATTTATTTGTATAATATATCCTCACGCCTTCCCACAAGGGTCCCCGAAGGGGTAGGCAGAGGTGTATAGGTAAAACCCACACACCCACTTTCCACCAGAGGTATATTATGTGCCAACCTGACAGATGGCGAGTCCATCGCCGTTACTCAAGCACGACTATACATACGCCTTTGAATTTCTTCTCAGGTGCAGGTTTCCTCTCGATGTTTTCCTTCACCGTAAAGCTCGTGGTGTGACTAATCACTGTACTTAAGTTCAGTAAACTCATTGGTACACTCGGGATTCGAACTTGCGACCTTTGCGTCGCAGGCAACTGCTCGAACCACTCCGCCACCACGTCTATATTTATTTATTTGTATAGATGTATAATTCTTCTGTTTGTATTTTTGTACATATAAAATATATAATTTTACATATAAACTATATAAGACTGGCCCTCTGTCTGTCCTATGAGCGACTGGCACGTGATATGTCAGTATTTAATTTCTAACTTCGTGCAACAAGCCTACCATTAAGCCAAACATACCCCTTGGACCGGGTCTATTATAAGGGTCCATTTTAAGGACCCTATCCAACCTCGTCGCTAGAGTGAGTACGGCGCCTGGAGTAAGGTAGATTTGTGGCTAGCTCGAGTCGATATCCCCGTTCAATTTGGACTCGTGCACTTCTTTAACCAACTCTGCCAACTCGCCCGCACCGTACCCGAGAAGTTGCCTCAAGTCGCACACGAATTTGTAGACAAATCTGGAAATTGATAAATAAATATGAATTAAGCGAAAGAGGAGTGAAAGAGGGTAGTGTGTAGTGTGACTGTGTGTCGGCCATCATGGAGGACCGTGATGACGTCACACGGTACATTGATAGGGATTGAGGTGCCTGTCCATAATGGCCCCTGCAGGGTAGGCAGAGTGTAGATAGAATCCAAACACCTACTTTCGAGTATATGACCTATGGCGAGTCCATCACCGTAGCTCAAGCACAATGTTTTTCACCTAAGAGAGGTAGGGCATAACGGGTTTCCCGTTCGAATTCGGGACCTCCACCTTATAGAAGTCCGTAGCCAAATAACACAATTTATTGTGTTGTGTTCCTACGCGGTGAATAAGCTTTCCAGTAATGAGCTCCTTGGGGAGGAGGGAGGATTGTTACATCGTGTTGGCAGCAGAGGGATTAGTCCCATTATGCTGCCACAGTACAACTCTCCGAACATAGACAACGCGCAGGTGACAATTCAGTACCGTGAACGTTAATAACAATCCTCCCCCCTCCCCAAGGAGCTCATTACTGGAAACCTTATTCACCACGTAGGAACACAACACAAAAAAATGTGTTATTTGGCTACGGACTTCTTTAAGGTGGAGGTCCTGCCCCAGTCGGGCAGCTCGTAATGCCCTACCTCTCTCGAAGGCTAGGGTAACCGCTTGCCACGAGGCGGGCCGTGTGATATATTGAGGTAAACGTTTGCCGACCTCTTCCCGGAGACCTTGGCGATCATGTCCCCGTCGTAGTAGTAGCGCAGCGCCCGCGACAGCTTCTCGTAGTTCATGGCGGGCTTGTGCTTGCGCGCGCCCCACAGCCGCGCCACGCGCTCCGGCTCCAGCAGCTTGAACTCGCCCTCCGTGCCTGGTACACACTCCCATGCACTTCATACAACACCATACACGTGTGTGTGTGCGCGAGTTGAGGAGCCCCAATCACTTAACCACAACTTCAGTGTGTGTGTGTGTGTGTGTGCTAGTCTGCGTGTGTGTGCGCGAGTTAAGGAATCAATTTGTCTTTATAATTTTATTATCCTAAACACCCACTTTCCGCCAGAGGTATATTAGGTGCCAACGTGACAGATGGCGAGTCCATCGCCGTTACTCAAGCACGACTATACATACGCCTTTGAATTTCTTCTCAGACGTATGCAGGTTTCCTCTCGATGTTTTCCTTCACCGTAAAGCTCGTGGTGTGACTAATCACGGTACTTAAGGTCAGAAAAACTCATTGGTACAGTCGGGATTCGAACTTGCGACCTTTGCGTCGCAGGCAACTGCTCGAACCACTCGGCCACCACGGCTTCTAATTTTAATTGTAAATCTTGTAATAGTTCTGTTCGTCAAAATAAACATATTTATATAAGCAAACCAGTCACCGGTCTCTTAATTCGCGCACGCGCGCGTTTGTGTGTCTGTGTGTGCGTGGTGTGTACGTGCTTGTGTGTTGTGTGGCTGCGTGTGTGAGTGTGTGTGCTTGTGTGTACGTGCGTGCGTGTGTGTGTATGTACTGACCGTGCCATCGGATGACGTCGAGGTACTCGGCGCTGGTGAGCAGCTCGAGCAGGAACTGCCACAGCTGCACCTGCCCGTTGTTGCCGTTGCGACCCGCCACGAATGGCGACTCCGACACCTGCTAGCCACCATTGCGTTTAACCCTTAGCCCATCTCTGCGTATAATCTCGTATGTTGTGATCACTACGCAACCCCCCACCCCCACCTGAAGAGCGGCCAACTAGTTGGGGGCCGTTAAAGTATAACGTAAGCATTATGGGGGGGTGGGGGGTCTTTGTTTTGCTTATTTTGGATGACATGAGGGGTAGGTGAGTCTAGACAATGATTATGTCATCGGTAGTTATATACTTTTTTATACGAATGGCAACCCTCACATTGTCTATGCTTGAAAACGAAACGCATTTTCGGGGATTCCCGCAAATATAAACGCATACGTTTAGGCACTCGCTTTGCACGCTGTTTACGTAAGCACGAGGGAGGGGGTAAGGGTTAAATAATTGTAATAAATCTGCTTGCGTAATATTTGAACTATAAGCCATTTATTTTAGCTAGAGCAGTACCTGCTTGGGTTTCTTCTTGATCGCCGACTGGGGAAGCTCCAGGGGGTCTGTAGGGGGCGCGTCCACTTGGACCACGGCTGAAAAATAATTACAAATTAACCATATCCTCACGGCAAGGGTCCCCGAAGGGGTAGGTAGCGGTATAATATAATCACGGTTTTCTTTTGAACCGAACAAAAAGAATATGCAAAAATAAATCTAGTCTTTATGTGTTTAAATCAGTTTAATATTCAAAACTATAATTTCATCAACGTATCATTCAAATCATTGGAAAAAATATCTTCATGCCTTCCCACAAGGTTCCCCGAAGGGGTAGGCATAGGTATATAGGTAACAACACACATGTATCTATAATTTTTCTGAACTTAAGTAGTGATTAGTCACACCAGGTTTCCTGTCGATCGTAACGAGATTTACGATTGACAGGAAACCTGCATGTCTGAGAAGCATTCAAAGATGTATGTATACATATTTTTATTATTTATTCATCATCATCATATCATCATTTCATCACGCCGAGTCCCTAAAGGGATAGGCAGAGAGTATAGAGCGCCAGTTCTCTCTAGACTTACATGCCTCTTTCGCTTCGTCCACATTCACCAGTCTCTTCATACATGCTCGTAGGTTTCGAGTACTCTTAACGTTCCCGTCCTTCAGAGTCCGATCGATTTGATCCAGGTAGTTGGAACGTGGCCTTCCTCTGCCTCTTCTTGCACACACTTTCGCATTGTATATCTGTTTCGCCAACATTTCTTCACTCATTAACTTTATTCTTCACTTATTATTTATTAATTTTATTCAAATTTATTTAACATTAAAAACTCACCTATAAATTTACATTTCCTTAGCAACTCGAAATGCGTCCAGAACAGGTCTCCGGGGTCTGATGGCACTTTCTCTCTGAAACAAAATGGCAAACTTAAATATATCCTAGAAATTAGCTATTTATAGTCATTAAAAGCTTGACTGTCTTGTTTGACGCAGATTGTGAGGTTTCTCTGGGACCCTAGCCGCTAGCTACCTTGTACCCTGATCCAATTTGGATTGAAACTCTCCCGCCCAGCTTCACCTGAGTGAAAAAGTAAAAAAAAACGTTTTTCAACTATTGCTTATGGAGGGGAGGCAATAGTTAAAAACGTGTTTTTAAAAAAAAGTTGAGTTTCATAAAATCCGTTCTTAGCTGACCTCTACATCGCGTAAGGAATACTCCTACCAAATTTCAAGTCAATCGGCCTTATTGTTCCTGAGAATACGTGATGAGTGAGTTCACAAATGGGACCTCCTATATACATATAATATCCTATAGGAGGACACAAATATATATATATATATATATATATATATATATATAAAATATATACATATATATGTAGACAATAAAACAATACAACAATGAAAGTGATTAGTCACACCACGAGCTTTACGGTGAAGGAAAACATCGAGAGGAAACCTGCATACGTCTGAGAAGAAATTCAAAGGCGTGTGTATAGTCGTGCTTGAGTAACGGCGATGGACTCGCCATCTGTCACGTTGGCACCTAAAATATATCTCTGGCGGAAAGTTAGTGTGTGGGTACTACCTATACACCTCTGCCTACCCCTTCGGGGACCCTTGTGGGAAGGCGTGAGGATATATATACACTCTGAAAAACCAATGAATAAAGCCTAGTTCTGTTTAACTTTATGTAGACAGTGCTGCAAACTCGCAGAATTTTTGTCTAAACTTAATAGAAGTGTAACAGTTAGTAAATACAGTAGAACTCCAATTATCCGAATTAATGGGGACCGGGACCCATTCGGATAATTAAATATTCGGATAATCGGTTTTTTTTTTAAAAAATTGCCATTGGAGAGAATAAAAGCTACGTTTTGACATTGCACTATTTTATTATTGAATTAAATGAAAGAAACATGAAATTTTCACATGTTTTAAATATAAATAAAATGTACTTATGTACAAGTTTAGAAATAAAAATCATTGTTTTTTAAACATCTCCGTCAATGTAAGCTGTTTTGCGGTCTTCAACCGTTTTCGGGCAGCCAGGTCATGCATTCGCTTGACGGTGAGAGAAGTCAGTGTAGGCACAACGGCAAGTTAAGACAAGTCTTGTGATTCGGATAATCGGCGATTCGGATAGTCGAAGTTCGGATAATTGGAGTTCTACTGTAATTCTCGTATTTACGAGTTACGAGATTACGAGAGTTAGTAAATAATTCTCGTAAATACGAGAATTATTTACTAACTGTTACAAATACGTACTCTCCTATTAAATAAACTTAATAGGAGAGTACGTATTCTCGCAAGCAATTAGATCAGATCAGATCCACGAAGACGCGCCCCAGTATTCTCCCCTATAGTGTATGTATAGTGTAAGTGTGCAACCTTCCACTAATGTGTGAGTATTGTCGGTACACACAGATTACCTATGAGTGTACACGCACACTACAATTAATAGCCTCGGGTCATACTGCTCGCATCCCGCGGCTCGACAAGAAATTATTACTAGCACTAGATATAAACTTACTTGAATTCCATGTTGGTGAGTGCGCACAGCTCAGCACCATAAAGATTCCAATCTGAGAGCTTGACGCCTGTCAGGTTGAACTGCCTCACCGCCCATTGGATCCATAACTTCACGTGCTGGATGGACCTGGGGGGAACACTAGATACCTTAAAAATTATTAGTATGTA
>JACCPG010003067.1:0-22708 GCA_016069955.1 Drepana arcuata | reverse complement strand
CGTGCAGGCCTCCCGCAGCAGCTCGCACTCCTCGGCGGGGGCGGCGCCCTCGCGCAGCGCCTTGACGGCCACGGGGCGCGCCGCCCCACCCGCGCCCCGCAGCACGGCCAGCCGCACGCGCCCGAACTGCCCCGAGCCCAGCTCCTCGCGCACGTCCAGCGCCCGGCGCTCCACGAGGTAGGCGGCCAGCACTGCCGTCGCCGCCTCGTGGCGCGTCAGTATCCTCAGCCACGCGATATCGTCGCGCCGCGCCAGCCAGCGCCGCCACGAGCACCAGCCGCCGGCTAGCGCCACCAGCGCCAGCGCGGCCAGCGCGCCGGCGCCGATCAGCCAGGGCGTCAGGCAGCGCGGGCTGAAGGGGTCCCCGACCGGCTGGGGGCAGGGCACCGAGCCGTCCGGCTGCGGGTGCCGCGGCGGGTACTGCCCGGGCAGGCTTTCATCGATCACGCAGCCGTTATTATACACCCGCCACGTCACCAACGGCCTGCTGCCTTCGACGCCCCACTCTGCTACATACACCAGGGGCTCTTTCAGTTTGAAGTTCTCGTATCTCAATACCTCGCCACGGATTCCCACAATTGAAGCGTTCACGAGACTCGCTGCAAAGTCGCTGCGATAAAATAATGAATATATTAAACAATAAATGCAACTCTCGTGTAATGATGATTTGTTACATAACCGGCAGATATATACCCGATTATTTGCGGCTCGCGTAGTTTGTAAGCATACGAGGGGTGCGTGTCGAGCAGCGCACGATAGCCGAGCACCAGCGTGAGCAGAGCGTCGGCCAGCGGCACGGCCAGCCGCGGCCAGGCGTCGGGCCACAGCGCCTGCGCGGCGCGGGCCACGCGCTCGCCCGCACTGGGGCCCGACCCCGAGCTGCCCGCGCAGCTCCACAGCGACACCGAGTAGAAGTCCATGCGCAGCGCCGCGCCGGCGCCCGCGCAGCGCCACTCGCGCACGATCCACGCGTACCCGTTCGCGGGGGTCATGCCCCTCTCGTGCGCCGCAGAGAGAATAGTGGCGGCCACTTCGGGGCCCGCGTTCACCAACACAATGCGGGCATTCACCTCCCGAAGCCCCCCCAGAACGACGCCTAGGTCCTCACGGGAAGCGGCGGCCGCCACGTGCCAGTCGCGCAGCACGAGGCCGGGTTCGGCTCCCAGCTCGAGAAGCAAGTCTCCAGCGAACTGCGTCCTCTCCGAGAGGACGGCCACGCGCGCCCAGCCGCAGTCAGCCAGCAGACGGCGCAGCGCGCGCGCCAGGTGCCCGGCGCCGCCGGCCGCGGCCCACAGCGGCGGGCGCAGGGTGCGCGGCGCCGCTTCGTACAGCAGCAGCGGCAGCCTGCGCCCCTCCTCCGCGCGCGCCGCCGCCACGTACGCGCCGTCCCCGCGCCCCACGACGCCCAACAGATTGTACCAGCTCGGGCTGTTAAACCAGTCGAGCATACCGGCGTGCACCTCGTCCGGGTCGGAGCAGTCGACGTCCTCGTCGATGATGTATTCGACCTTCCACCTGTCGCGCTCCGTCTCCACCCGCAGCTCTCGCCGCACGATATCGACCAGCAGCACGTATCGCTCGTTGTCGGGGTCCCCGCGGCAAAGTAAGATCCTCACGCTCGGGTTCCACGCGCTCGCCTCTATCCAGGACGAGAGGGCGTCTCGGTGAGCGTCCGCGGCCGCCCACTGGCACGCGGCCTCGTGTACGGTCATGTTGGACGCCTCGTACTCGAGGATCTCGCGGATGTGCTCCAGCCGGGGCATGAACGCGGCCACGGTTTGCGCTAGGCGCTGATCATTGTTGAATATAGCGTAGCTCACAGCTCGCACGCCGAGCAAGGCGGGCGCGCGGCTGCGGCAGGCGCTGAGCGCGCCGCAGCCGGCCTCTTGCCTCAAGGCCGCGGCGCCCTCCCACAGCGCGTAGTCCAGCAGGTGGAAGGGCCGGCCTCCGCGCAGCCGCGCCACCAGCTCTGCGCGCTCCACCACCTCCACGCGCACGCCGCGCGGGCAGCTCACCTCCCCGACGTCGGAGGGCACCACTACCTCCTCCCTGTAACCGATCTAAATTTATTCAAAACATTTTTCTAGGCGGTATTTTAACTTTTTATTTCGGCTAAATAAGCTTCAGTAAGATAACGATACTATTAGGAGCTGTGGCTTTGCGCACTCGAGCTGAACATGAGTACGAGTATAAGTAGATAAGTTTTTTGAACGGACGCGCAAGTGGCAAACGAATGAAAATAATGACAAGTTATAAATATATATTTGAGAATCCACAGGGCACCTGCTAGCAGGCAACCTGTACATAGCGCGTTAAGCGTCCGGGTCGGGCATTTTAGTCCATGAACCTGTTAGGCGCGGCGAGGTGCGCGTGCGCCGAGTACAGGCCCAGCGCGAGAGGTGTCGCCGCCCCGCCCACCACGCCCAGCGCGCCCACGCCCTCCTCGCAGGGCTCGCCCTCCCAGCGCGCGGACACGCTGACCACCCACCTGCCAACGAGCGCATAGGCATGAACTGCACCAACGCGGCTCACTCGGTCACTTACAGAGTCATCTTAAAGATAATGAGCCCGCTATTACACTCACTCGCTGTCGTTGAGTGCGAGCGCGGCCAGTTCGCACAGTTGCAGCGGCTCGCCGTGCAGGCGGGAGCGGAGGCCGAGGCCGAGGCGCAGCGCCACCGCCAGCAGCGCGGCCGCCGCCCGGCCCGGCGCGCCGCAGTCCCAGTGCAGCGCCAGCGGCCGCGCCCCCGCCCCTGGGGCTCCGCGCAGGCGGTGGCTGGCCTCGAAGTGGGCGGCCAGCTCCGCGCACGCAGCGGGCTCGGCCTCCGGCGACGGCGCGGCCGCCAGCGCGCCCAGCACCAGTGCGACCAACGCGCGTGTAGGGCCCATCCTAGGTGGTACACCTAAGGTGGTGGAATGCAAGATGAACTTAGTTCATCTTGCTCGACTATGTGGATGCCCGCCAGTGGCCGCCGCCAGCCTGGCTCTCTAATTGTATGATCTTTTGAAGATATCTAGTCCCACCGACGGCTTGATACCGCTTCGCCAAACAACAACAGTATCCTCCCACGCTACTGAGACGACTGTAATGTATCGCACCCGGCGTGACCCCCCATAAGGATAACGTGGTCGGCGGGCGCGCTATCGCCGCGGCGCGATAACGGCGCGCTAATGATGGAGCGCCGCTGCCTGCTGCGAGCACACTCACAGACCGCCTACATACATACTCGTACCTCAGACCAATAAAAAAAGAAAGACAGAACCATCCAATACTACGGGGTGAGGCAACCAAAAGGAAGCCGATAGGGCCATAGGAAGCCGACCGCCCGCCATTTGGCCTTTAGTAAGTGACAGCGCACGTCGTTAATTTGGTGTTAAGAAAAAAAAAAATATGCCGTCCTGTGTAGTCAAATGGTGTAAAAATAATTAATGTGCACAAAAGAAAACATGTGGGATTACTTTTCACAAGTAAGTAATTGAATATTCGTGTATTACCAGTAAAATTATGAATTTAACCTATGTATTATTATTGCAAATTGTCTCGGAACACAAAACCTCGACCAGTGTTGCAGCAGGTCACATGTTTTTTTTTCCCCAATAATAGGGTAACTTACTGTAGTATCTTATCAAATTGATTATTTACCTTGGATTGGTTATTTATATTCAATCTTTAAGATTATAGTATTTTTAAATATTAAATTATTTCGTTAGTCTGTCATTCTTCATCAAGATATCAAACGATTTTATTTAAAATTATATCACGCAGCACGACCCCTTGTCATATTATTATAAATACGTTTTAAAATTTGTTTTATTTTAGGTTCCCGACTGAAACAGTATGGAAATAAAGATGGATTAGGGCTATAAGGGATAGTAGAAATGAAGAAGATTGGTTACCCTCAAAATATAGTGTTGTTTGCTCAATACACTTTGAAGAGTGCGATATATACTACACAAAATGTGGGCTTCGTCGTATTTATTAAAAAAAATATTTATTTATTTATTTAAAATCACCCTGTATACACTACAAGTTAGTAAAACGCTTGAAAAAAAACTTATCTATTGAAGTCTTTTATTACTATTAATTTTTAATAAATTTAATAGGAAATGAATTACATTATGTAGGTACTTTATGTAGTAATAACTTTGTAGTACAATCAGACTGCAATGGGTTGGGAGATTGGCAACCTGAGATACAGAGTTGGCAACATTATTTTTTAGCACACAAGCGCACGCTTTACACAGTTCACGCACACATGAATTGACAGCGGCTTCACCTAATTAACAGTCAATACTCATACATACATACATATCATCACGCCAAGTCCCTAACGGGGTAGGCAGAGAGTATAGAGCGCCAGTTCTCTCTAGACTTACATACCTCTTTCGCTTCGTCCACATTCATCAGTCTCTTCATACATGCTCGTCGGTTTCGAGTACTCTTAACGTTCCTGTCCTTCAGAGTCCGATCTATTTGATCCAGGTAGTTGGAACGTGGCCTTCCTCTGCCTCTTCTTGCACACACTTTTGCTTTGTATATATCTGTTTCGTCAATCTTTCTTCACTCATCCTTTCTATGTGTCCAAACCAACGTAACATGCCTTTCTTCATGTTTACAATCACGCCCTCATTCACGCCAGTTGATTTGCGAATCTCTTCATTGCGGATTCGATCTAATATCGTTACGCCGCACATTTTTCGAAGAGATCGCATCTCGACCGCATTCAAGCTATTTTCATACTTCCTCTGACATACCCAGGATTCGCTGCCATACAATAAGGTAGGTACCAATATCGCGTTGTGGACAGCAACTCGAGCATTCTTGCTCAGACTTTTTCTGCCCATCAACGCCGACATGGCTCCATTCACCTTATTTCCGGCAGTTATCCTTCTTTCAATATCTTTTTCATACTTTCCATCTCATGTAAACATGCTTCCAAGATATACAAATTCATTCACTTGCTCTAGAATTTGCCCATTTACCGATATAGCACACTCGGTCACTTGTTCATCTCTTTCGAATACCAGAACCTTAGTCTTGCCAGCGTTTAGGCGCAGCCCCTTCTTTTCACATTCTACTTTCATTATGGTAACTAGTGACTTCAGTTCGCCCTCTGATGACGCCAGTAAAACCGCGTCATCGGCGTATAATAGGCAGTTGACCACTAAGTTTCCCATTTTCACTCCAGATCCGTTCGTTCTTAGTGCTCTCAGCCAGTTATCTAGATATATAATGAACAGCCAGGCAGACATGATACACCCTTGTTTGACCCCCGACTTCACATCAAACCAGGGTGACATCTCACCATTAACCCTAACGCACGCCCCGCTATCACTATAGAGTGATTTCACGGCATGCAGTAGGGAACTGCTCACTCCATATCCAGGCAACACGTCTCAAAGTTCCTTTCGTACGACTCTATCAAATGCCTTCTCCAAGTCGACGAAAGCGCAGAAAACCTTTTGGTTAATATCCAAAAACTTTTCCGCGATTCCGCGAAGCGAGAAGGTTTGATCCATACATCCTCTTCCTGGTCTAAATCCACCTTGGGATTCCCAGAGAAATCTTTCGGATCGCTCTTGCATTCTTATCGTCAGCATCTTCGTATACACTTTACTAGCTAAGCTGACCAAGCTGATGGCTCTGTAGTTTGCGCAGTCCAATCGTGATCCCTTTCCTTTATAGAAAGGCACGATGACTGCTCGCCTCCAGTCGTCCGGAACATCACCCTTTTCCCAGCAAAGATTGCATAGCAAATAGATGACGTCCCAGACCGCTGGTCCACCGTACTTGATCATCTCAGCTGTAATCCCATCTATTCCCGCAGCTTTTCCACATTTCAGACTTCTTATCGCACTTACAATCTCTCCCATACTTATTTATCCGCTATAGGATCCTCGACAGATTCTGTTGGAGGCAGCTCTGTGAGTAGATCAGCGGCATCATCATCATACATATCTTTGTAAAATTCACTCCATCGCCTGAGGACGTCTGTTTTGTCAGTCAGTATGTTATTGTCCTTCGAGAAAATCACATTCATCCTACTACTGCTAACTAGCTAGCTGTAACACAATTTCTGGACTTCTTAACTTCCCTCCAAAAAAGTTTTGCATTGTCCTTGAAATTCTGTGACAGTTTTTCGTCTACAGTCATTTGGAACCTCTCACGCTTCTGAGCTATTATCTCTTTCGTACGATTTTTTTGCAGGCGGTATTTTTCTTTCATACTCTCACTTGAGCTGGACATAGCCAAAATGTCTTGCCTTGCATCCTTCTTCTTTTAACTTCTTCTTTCACTTCATCATCCCACCAACTATCGCCATTTTTGGTTGTCCGCCCTTTTGAAATGCCACAAACCTCTTTCGCGGCGCATAATATGCTGGACTTAAGGAACTGCCAACAAACATCGACACTCTCAAACACATCTTTCGGTGGACAGGCTAGCTGTTCAGATACCATTTCTTGATATCTGTCTCTAATAGCCGCATCTTGAAGCCTCCAGCTTTTGATGCGGTCTGCGACTGCAGAACAGGGACCCCAGCGCGGGATCGCCAGCCCGCGAACAGACCCCTTATCCTAGTTATAACTAGGAAGTGGTCCGTTCCCAGGTCAGCTCCCCTATACACCCTGGTGTCCATCACCTGGGTTCTGAGTCGCTGATCTATTAGAAACAGATCTATCATGCTTCGCTCATTTTTCCGTTCCCATGTATACTGATGAATCCTTTTGTGGTCGAACATGGTGTTCGCCACAAAAATGTCTCTCTCCATGCATACATCTAATATCAGCTTGCCTGCCTCGTTCACTCTCTTATCACCATACTTGCCGAGTACTGCCTCGTAATCCTTACGGGCTGTCCCGACCCATCCATTCAGATCACCACAAACAATCAGCTTTTCATTCCCTTCTTTCGTCTCTAGAACATTACTCACACATTCCCAGAACTTATTCAGGTCGCAAGTGTCCGCTGAGGCCACCGGAGCATATACCGCGACTAAAAACAGTCGGGTAAGGCCTATTTTAAAGCGAGCTCAAATAAGTCTGGGGCTCACCGCATCATAACTTATCATACATTCTGCCAAGCGGCTGGATAGTAGAATTCCCACTCCCTGGCAGGCGTGCTCGGTGTTTGCCACCCCTGACCACAGCACTAAACTCCCGCCCGGGAGCTCGTCTACTCCACTACCCTTCCGCTTGGTTTCAGACAAGCACACAACATCTAACTCGCTCTCTGTCATAACATCGATCAATTCGTTCATCTTATCAGCCATACCTCCTCTTACATTCCATACACCCATCCTACACTCCACACTCCACTTCCCGCCGTGAGGCACTCCGCGTGATGGGTGGCGGACCCCATCGCTGCACTGTGCAGAATTTTTCGCACCAGCGGGGACGTACTGGTGCGCGTCGCCTCGGGGGCACGCCCTAACAGCCGTCCGGCCAATGCGCATCGAGTGGAATTGCAGCCCT
This sequence comes from Drepana arcuata, assembly GCA_016069955.1. Taxonomy (NCBI): domain Eukaryota; kingdom Metazoa; phylum Arthropoda; class Insecta; order Lepidoptera; family Drepanidae; genus Drepana; species Drepana arcuata. The sequence continues at coordinate 15,235 of JACCPG010003067.1, read as the reverse complement.
CTGGGCTGGCAGGAATCGCGACGTGCACGCTTCCACTGGGATTCCCAGTCAATACTCTGTCTATCTTTTTTTATTGGTCTGAGACTCGTACATGCAAACCTGCATTGCATATGGGTCACGCGTGTCTCTAGACATACGCGGTGTTTAGGACTCCGAGACAGTGGTTTCCACTCTTTGTCACAAGACATTTTGTCGATGTTGCCTTGTCGCTTATAATGTTATAACGAGCTATAAATATATGTAATTTTTTTTTATACCACATGGGTGGTAAACAACCGTGCGTTCTGCCTGATGGTAAACGATTACCGCCGCCTATGGACGCTTGCAACACCAGGGGTATCACTCGCGAGTTGCCGACCCTGCAGGAATCTTTTCAAACCCTTCTTGAAGAACTCCATGCTGTACTCTTCAGGGAAAACCTCAAATATACAAATGTGTGAGCATATCGTTAACTAGAACTCGAACTCCAACACTCCACGAGCGAGTGTAATGTTGGCACCGACGATATGAAGAGAGTAACGCATATGTAAGGTCTAGGAGTGAGCCTTAAATAAAAACAAAACTAAATGAAAAATATATTTATTACCCACAGGCCTAGATGGGCACTTATAAAACGTCTAGAAAGGTGCACGGTTCCATGGAGAAGAACCGGCAAGAAACTCCATGGTTACTCTTTTCAAATCATTAGGTCATGATTCTTACATCAAACCTAGCGTTCCAGGATCATATTACATCAAACCTAGCGTTCCAGGATCATATTAAATCAAACCTAGCGTTCCAGGATCATATTACAAGTAATTACAATGTTTAATGAATCATAGAGAGCTTTCATATTCTGTTGGCTGGAGGGTCCTCTTAAGCAAGGAGACTCCGCTCTTCTATAATCATGTCACACTGCTATTGATTATGTTAAATACAACTCTATGGTTGATTGCGTGCGCGTGGGTGTGTGTGTGCGCGTGGGTGTGTGTGTGTGTGTGTGTGTGTGTGTGCAGGTGTGTACACATGGTCATAATAGAGGTGAGTGCTACCAAGAGTTAAATACCTATTGCAATTGTCACAAATGATTCTCCGTATCGTTAACACTAAGAGTTGGTATCCACTTAAGTATTAATTAATTGCTTCTCATGTACGTATTGTATATTCAGTTGTTCCTTTTCAATATTGTATAAGTAATTGAGCAGCGCGTGTGCTATACCTGCTGGTATACCTACCTATATATATATACCTACAGAGGAGGCTAGTTATGTTTTAACGGGTATCACTGCAACTTCATATTTAATCCTTCTTAGTTTAAAGCTATTTGATATAAGGTAGGCTTTTATGTTTCTTCAGCATAATATGTAATAAATATTTATTTCTGGTCTCAGCCGCTTCACTTAAATGAATTTATTTATTTATTTATTTATTGTTAACTATAACGATTTCACCAATTACAATAATTAACAATTTTTGCACATAACAAAATAAAAAAACATAGATTACAAAATAGAGGACACTCGCATACTGATCCTCAGAGAATTTGGTCTCAGCCGCTCCACTTAAATGAATTTGGTCTCAGCCGCTCCACTTAAATGAATTTGGTCTCAGCCGCTCCACTTAAATGAATTTGGTCTCAGCCGCTCCACTTAAATGAATTTGGTCTCAGCCGCTCCACTTAAATGAATTTGGTCTCAGCCGCTCCACTTAAATGAATTTGGTCTCAGCCGCTGCACCCCGGACAGGGATGTAATAAATTAAGGTGGATTGAACTAGGATTAATTAAGAATTACCATCGACTCAAAATTGCAGTGGGGCGCGCACATTAGAACACTTTCCGGTCGGTTAAGTTCAGCTGCGTATGCAGTACGGAAAATAAAGCATTTAACTGATGTAGCCACAGCTAGGCTAGTATACTATGCTTATTTCCACAGTATTATGTCCTATGGCATTCTGCTGTGGGGATCAGCGGAAGACGTTGACTCAATTTTCATTCTGCAAAAGAGGGCGGTCCGCGCGATCTATGGCATGGGTCCTCGCGAGTCTCTCAGAGAGAAATTTAAAGAGCTCGACATACTAACTTTGCCTTCACTCTATATCTTTGAATGTATTTTATATGTCCGCAAAAATCGAGGGATTTACAAAATTTAAAGCGACTGCCATAATAAAAATACCCGCAGTAAACATGAAATTGTAATCCCGAAATACAGATTAACAAAAACGAGCAAGTCTTTTATTATAAATAGTATACGCTTTTACAATAAGCTGCCAAAGTCAGTTATAGAACTGACCGATGTAAAGTTCAAAAAAGTTATCAAACGTGTTCTGATTAAAAAAGCATATTATAAAATCAAGGACTACGTTGAAGATAAAGAAGTTTGGCTCTAGTTCCTTCTGCCCATGCGGCTTCCCTGGTAGCTCATAAACGGCACAAATTTGTGGATGTCTCTAACTATTCTGAATCTTATATAACTTTTTCTTTTCTCAATTCGGGTTTTTTATAATATAATATATACAATTAGATATCTGGATCATCCAGTTTAAACACTGTTACTCACAGTTGCAACGATCTTCCAGAAAAAATGTTCTCGCTGTCGACGGGGAATTCATCCCCATACCTTGGAACAAAGGCCTCGCACTGCGCGGTTCCAAAGCAGTTCCCTTCCGCGAACGCTCAAGCTGTGGAATGAGGTCCCCGTTGAGGTTTTCCCTGGAGAGTACAGCATGGAGTTCTTCAACAAGGGTGTGAGGAGAAGATTCCTGCAGGGTCGACAACGCGCGGGTGATACCCCTGGTGTTGCAAGCGTCCATAAGCGGCGGTAACCGCTTACCATCAGGCAGACCGCATTATTATTAATTTTTGGCAAAACAGTGTCGGGCCCAAGACGCTTCCTTGAGCAGCGCCATAGGATACTGTAGAATCGTTACTTTTAATTCGACATAAAGTATGTCGAATTATGCACTTTGCTTTCTATTGGAAAGGTAATTTTTAAATAGGGGTTTGAGGGGTTTAAGAGAGGTAGGGCATAACGGGTTTCCCGTTCGAATTCGGAGCTGCCCGCCTGTGGCAGGACCTCCACCTTATAGAAGGCCGTAGCCAAATAACACAATTGTTTGTGTTGTGTTCCTACGCGGTGAATAAGGTTTCCAGTAATGAGCTCCTTGGGGAGGGGGGAGGATTGTTACATTGTGTTGGTACATTATAATAATAATATCACGTAAGCATTATTACACAACAAATATGCGAGGCAGGCATGCGGCTCGCCTGATGGTAAGCAGTTACCGTCGCATATGCCACCAAGGTTCAAAGGACCAATAAGGGTTCGTAGGACGTAGAAGGATTAGTAGTACCACTAAGGGTACCTGCGCGACAGGTGACAGAGCAACACAGCTAAGCCTGTATTTTTACCAGAATATGGTGCCACATTGAACGCTCTAAATGAGCTCGAATTGATGGTGAGTTGATACGGAAGCAAGTCTATTTTCAGAATATGAGGTGATGATGCCTAAAGTCGGTGCACGAGCAGTGTGTGCTCAGCCGCGAGCATTGTGCGGCTGTTGACACACGTGGCGGCGACGCCGACGCACACCAGCAGCGTCCTCCCGGCGCGTGCAGGCGGCGCGCATTGGCCTGCGCCTGCTCTGGTCACGCGGGAGATACAGACGCGGAAAGAAATTGGCGAAAACAATATGCATGTGTGCGTGAGTGAGACTAATTTTGAATGTCATCCGACTCACAAGCAGACATCCAACAATGAAGCCAAGGACGAGCGCGCCGCCCGGACACCTATATAAAGCCCGCGCCCGCCCAGCATTCGAACCACAGTCCAGAGCCGCACTGAAGCTTCACCATGCAAGCCATCTTGGTAAGACATCTTTATACCTTTTATGCATCTTTTCATCAAGTGTCGTTATATTACTAGGCCAGTGTTGCTCCTACGCCAGTACATCGGGTGTCGCAGCCTGGGGCCCGCAGCCGCCACCACCCGCCACCACACCATATGGCCACCACACCATATGGCCACCGAAAGTCCGCCACAATTATAACTTAACCCGCTTCAGCACAATTTCAACATATTTCCAATATGTCAATATTGTCCAATGACCACGTCCATTTCTAATCGTCCTGCGAGCAGCTCATGGTCAACGCAGCCAGCCTTTGCGTCAGAGGTGCTGACCTGATTTGGCTTGACTCACGCGTTGCCTTAATTAATAATAATTGTACATGCAAAGTTTACCTGCTTACGTGACGGCGATAGATTCGTTAACGATGGTGATATAATTTTATTGTAAAGGCGATTTAATTAGCATATTGTGTCGTTGTGCGCAGATCCTCGCTGCGTGCGCCGCGGTGGCGAGCCCCGCAGCCGCCCGGCCGAACATCTTCGGCCAGCTGACCGCCTCCTACACTAAAAATGGTGGCCGCGGCATCTTAGACTCTTTGCCGAACATTTTAGGAAACAAGGACCTAAGCAACAGCTTCAGTGCCTCCTTGACTAAAGAGTCAGGAAACGACGGTCGCAGCGGCGCCCTTAAACTATCCTTGGAAAAGACAGCGAAATCCCAGGATTACAGCAACATCGCTAGCCCTGTAGATAATATTCCACGTAATATCGATCCCAGCGACTACTACGGCAAGGCTGATGATGTAGTAAGCAACATTGCCCCAAGAGATTACTCTCCCTCTTCAATTAACAGGGAAGTGAATGACAAACACAGTGAACTATCTCTAACTTTAGAAAAGAATTTGAAATCCCAGGATTACAGCAACATCGCTAGCCCTAGATAATATTCCACGTAATATCGATCCCAGCGACTACAAGGTTGATGATGTAGTAAGCAACATGTCTCCAAGAGATTACTCTCCTCTTCAATTAACAGGGAAGTGAATGACAACACAGCAACTATCTCTAACTTTAGAAAAGAATTTGAAATCCCAGGATTACAGCAACATCGCTAGCCCTGTAGATTATATTCCACGTGATATCGATCCCAGCGACTACTACGGCAAGGCTGATGATGTAGTAAGCAACATTGCCCCAAGAGATTACTCTCCCTCTTCAATTAACAGGGAAGTGAATGACAAACACAGTGAACTATCTCTAACTTTAGAAAAGAATTTGAAATCCCAGGATTACAGCAACATCGCTAGCCCTGTAGATTATATTCCACGTGATATCGATCCCAGCGACTACTACGGCAAGGCTGATGATGTAGTAAGCAACATTGCCCCAAGAGATTACTCTCCCTCTTCAATTAACAGGGAAGTGAATGACAAACACAGCGAACTATCTCTAACTTTAGAAAAGAATTTGGAATCCCAGGATTACAGCAACATCGCTAGCCCTGTACATAATATTCCACGTAATATCGATCCCAGCGACTACTACAGCAAGGCTGATGATGTAGTAAGCAACATTGCCCCAAGAGATTACTCTCCCTCTTCAATTAACAGGGAAGTGAATGACAAACACAGCGAACTATCTCTAACTTTAGAAAAGAATTTGGAATCCCAGGATTACAGCAACATCGCTAGCCCTGTACATAATATTCCACGTAATATCGATCCCAGCGACTACTACGGCAAGGCTGATGATGTAGTAAGCAACATTGCCCCAAGAGATTACTCTCCCTCTTCAATTAACAGGGAAGTAAATGACAAACACAGCGAACTATCTCTAACTTTAGAAAAGAATTTGAAATCCCAGGATTACAGCAACATCGCTAGCAACAGGGCAGGTAACGACGGTCGCAGCGATCAATTCTCTAACAGCGACGAAGAATCCTGGCAGGGAGATGCAAATCTAGACGCGCAGTTGGAAGACCGCAAGTGGTAAAAGTTTTTAAAGGGCAAGTCCTTACTCCGCCCACATGCACATGATGACCCTTGTCTCTGTAAACTGGAATTATTTATGTAGTGTCATGAGACCTATCCGGTCTGTTATTGTTGCTATTTCCTAATAAAGATACTGTGCACGTACATTGTGTTAATTCTTCCCCCCAAGTGTGACTCTTCAATGCACAATCGGCCATCATAAGGCCATCTGACAAGTAAGCCACAAGTAACAGCTCTCAGAGACACAACATGGAAGAGCCGGTAGAACGGCGCCAGCCACCAGCAACGTCCTTAACTACATAGCTGATGTACGATGTCAGATCGACGCCGCATATTTAGATTTCCCATTACTTTTCGATTTAGTCAATAATGTCGTTATGTTCAAAAAGTTGGTTTAACCCCTCATCTATTGAACTTTTTCGGCAGAATATGAAAGATAGGCGACAGTACGTAGAATTCCCTCGTTGCAGATCCGAGCCCCAATTCACAAGGTGCTCCCAAGGAGGTTGTGCGTCAAGGAAGCAATCTTGGGCCTCTCAAGTTTATATTGATACTAGCTGTGAAACAGTAAAGTTTCCTGAAACACGATCGCAGCGCCACCTATCGGGTCCAATTGTGATGTAAGCTATCCTTTCTTTTAAGTTGGATCAAACTGCATACGGTGTGCAAATTTGATTGAAATCGGTTAAGTAGTTCAGGAGCCCATCGTGGACTTGATTGCTATAAAAAAGGTTATAGTGAGTCAATCTTAAAATATAGACATATGCTGTCGCGGACTTTTTTTTAGAACTTTGTAAGAGGAACAATTCCCTCATACATAATATTTTCGTAACTTAAACCGTTTACGCAGCGTAAGCAACGGTAGCTCTCAAAAAGGAATATTTTTTCCCGTTCTTGCAACATTTTTCATTTATGCTCGCTCCTATTAGTCGTAGCGTGATGTTATATAGCCTAATGCCTTCCTAGAGAAATGGACTATCCAACACAAAGATATTTTTTCAATTCCAACCAGTAGTTCCTGAGATTAGCGCGTTCCAACAAACAAACAAACAAACTCTTCAGCTTTATAATATTAGTATAGATATACATCTACCAAGAGTACTCCAAGATGCGAAATGCTTAAAATTGTTTGCTGATGACTTCAAACTTTATCTTCCAGTACAAAAAGAAGAAGGAGATTGTAAAATACTAAGAAAAGAATACGACAGGTTAGTAAGGCGGAGTAAGGATAGCCGGATAGAATTTAACACCTCTTACAGCCGGTTTCTCGTACGCATTTCTATCCATCAAATTAATCCAAAATTACGTGACAGATTGTCAATCTCTGATTAGACGTAGTTTGGGTTGCTAGAAGCTTCAACTGACAAACTGTTAGCAGTTTGTCAACGGTATGTCAAATCCCAAATCAATTGCCGATTAGACCCATTTTGAGTTTCTGAACGCATTTTCTCTTTGTTAACAGATTGTTGACAGGCCTTTGACAATACAATTTTTACATACAATTTTTAATTAGAGATTATCTGGGAATTATCGACGTGTTAACGCAAGTATTCCGATTTTAACTCCAATTTCTAAGCGGATTTAATAGGATATAGGGATGTTACAAAATAATCGATTTTTATTTATCGTTTTTTATAGCAATATTAATATAAAACTTAATTTGTATCATTAATGCTATTTGGTTTCTTAATTCCTTACGTTGAAATTTTAATAGAACATTGCCTTTGATTTTTAGTTTTGAATTGGTTATTTTTTTATTCATATAATTTTTAATTTGATTTTTAATCTGATAATTTTGACGTGACAACGTCTTAAATTAGGTTGCGGCTGGGAGTCACTTATGAAAAAGTGTAACGCCCGGTAACGTTACGATGAGTCACCGAACGAGAGAGAGGCCCGCCGAATGCCTTGCGTTCTATAGTTAAAATTTGTGCAATTCTTATTTTCATTCAATTCCTTGTTCCTATTGTGCAATTTAATTATATTCATATCAATAAATATTCTACCGAGAAAAAGACGTTGTCACGTAAAATCTTCGCCCGTAAAACCGACTTTACAGGCAACCATTTTTATGAGTATTTCATTTGGTTGTATTTCGTCAAATCTAGAGTACGACGAATACAACGAGTATGTACATTACGATTTCATCCGGCGATGTAACAGGTGTTCAGTGGAAGACTGTAATATGAACTATCTATAACTTTCCCAGAACAATTACTAATATTATATCATATTTAAGCATAAGTAGGTATAGGCATTTTAAATAATAATTGACTTTTGATTTCGCCTATCGGGAATAAAGTTGATGTTAATCGTCACTAGATGGCGCTGCCCCAGTATTAAACAAGCTATCATGGTGTTCGTGTTCACTGGATAATTAATTATTTTAATATGAATCTCTTAAGACAAACGCTAAGACATAAGTGTGTAAAGTTACAGAAATCGAAATAATCTTTTAATAATAGCAAAAATATCAGAAATTGGCAAGTTTCAAATCATCATCATCAGCCCTGTCGGGAACCTACCTATGTGTTGAATTACTATAAATTATATAATATAAGTATTAGAATAAAATATAAGTAGATAGATCGCGTTCTGTGTAATTTTTACGCGGCAGCGGTGGCATTTTAACATTTACACTTTATTTATTTATATTCTTTACACTTGTTAATCACACGATAACTGAAGTACAAACAAGATAAACAACAACAAATCAAACTTTTGTCCAACTAACGAAACTTCAGCTCCCGGCGGGAATACTTTGACATTACAAGACAAAGACGAAGCTATAAGCTAGAGGGAAATAGACATACATTAAAAAATAAAAGGGCTGTCAACAGTAGATTAGTTAATTTTTCCATGATTTGCGTTCTAGAAACTCAAAGCTAGTTGACAGATTGTTAACATATTGTTATTGTGACAATCTGTTGACTAATCCATCGTGCTAAAATTGTACCAGAAACCGGCTGTTAGTGTCGGCCAATCAGCTCAGCGCTCGGACTCCTTTCCAATATGACGACGAGGGTAACATCACCCCCATAGATCGGGCTACAGAGCTAAGGGGTATGGGACTCATGGTTAATACGGAGCTGACGTCTCTCGACCTATAATGCTATGGTCGTTTTGTATAATGCTTTGGTAAGGACCAGAGTGCAGTGACAAACTAGAGTGTAATGCTGTCATCTGTCCACATGAAACTAAATATAATGTCACGCTGGAGTGTGGGCAGAACTCATTTGTTAGACATTTATACTGGTTACAGTATGGCGTATATCCATTGTACCCATTTAGGTACCCAAGTTTATTTATCATCGGTATGGTAGGATTTATAATTAGCTTCGGGTTTAAAGGGATCTAGCACTAGCTGATTATATCTTTGAAGTTCTGAGAGACCAAACCTGCAATTCAGACTTTATATGTATATTGGGGTAAAATATAATAAAATAAAATACACCTGAGTGAGGTACTTAAGGCGGAGACGTCTCGCAACAACCTCGTAATAGCACCGGTGACTATATGTTTTTTTATACCGCCTGATGGTACACGGTTACCGCCGCTAATGGACGCTTGCAACACCAGGGGTATAGCTCGTGCGCTGCCTGCTAATCGAATCTTTTCACACCCATAGTATTAATAACATTAGGTAGTATTATCTTTGTAAATGTTTTTTTAGTTTACTATTCAAATACATTGTTCTATGTGGGAGCATTTTGTCTATACTATAACAATATACCATAAACCGAAGCAGACAACATGACGCCACCGTAACTAATTGTCATCTTGCAACTTGTCAGCGTCAATGTCAAAACAAAACGGCTCCTTGTCAAATTATTTATGTTGCATGCCGAACAAAAGGAAAAGATGAAATACGGTGCGCTGTACGTTGTTTATTGTGAATAGTGGTAGCGATGGTTTGTGTTTTGTATTTAGTGAGAGTATACCTACGATAGCTCTTGTGCTACTATGTCGGGTGTGAAGTTCTACGTATGGGCGAGCGAGCGATGGTGCGAGGTGGAGTTGTCGAGCGGTCGCGTGTCTGGATGGCGGGAACGCGCGCGTTTCGTGTTTATGCGACGCGGGCGGCTTCAGTTAGCGCGCCGAGCCGCCGTGTTGCGGGGGCTGCGCGCTCTGGCGGCCGGCGAGCCCCTCAGCGTGCGCACGGGCGCCCGGCTGTCGCAGAGAAGCTGGGACACTGCCCTACGCTCCAGGAAAGTTACGCATTGAACCAATTTGGTATTGCATTATTTACGTTTCCATATGATCGCGCCGAGACCCTCACGGGGATGCCGGAAGAGAAGAGCTCCAGCTCTTCATAAGTCATAAGTTGGGGTCACACTTTAAAATACATTTCTGGCGGAAAATAGGTGTGTGGGTACCACCTATACACCTCTGCTTACCCCTTCAGGGACCCTTGTGGAGAGGCGTGATATTAAATTGACTATACTCTGCCTACTCTGTTAGGGACTCGTCATAATGATATGTATGTATTCCATTTATTTATTAATATTAATGAAATACATATACAAGCGTGTGTGAAGAGACTGATGAATGTGGATGAAGCGAAAGATGTATGTAAGTATGTAAGTCTAGAGAGAACTGGCACTCTATACACTGCCTACCCCGTTAGGGACTCGGCATGATGATATGTATGTGTATTGATATTAAAAGCAAGGGGACCATCCATATCAGGTCAGGTACGGTCAGGCAGTCCAAGGTAATGAAGCCTTGGGTCCTAGAGAAAGAAACTTCCTCACAATAAGTGCCGTGTCAAGGAAAATGGCTCTGCATCAGGACCCTTGATCCAACTATCTAAGGAGAGCCTCTTAAGGTGGTCAGGGCATTCCCATTAGGCCATTTTGACTGTGGGTACAATGATTGCTGCGAGTGACATCCACACATTGACAATCTCATGATCTAGGTCCTGACTTGTTTGTCTTTTCTGCTTTAATGAGATCCTCATCATGTGGCACAGTAATATCCACGATCATTGTGCAATGCTCCCACCATGCTGTCACCTATGTATCTGGCTTATATGCCATTATATATACCTGTTCTTGGTGGGTGGTCGCAGTCCAATGTGATATGATCATTTTCTAGATCTGGTTCGGGCATATATTTGTGATATAGCACTTCCAAGTCCACAAGGCTGTACCTCAGAGCAAATTGCTGTTAAATAATCTCACCACTGGGTTATGCCTGAGATAATATGTCTCAGATATTCACCTGGGAGGTGGCATGCCTGGCAGCTGCACTCTTGCCATCTCATCTCAACTTCAGCCATAATTGCACAGAAACAACCTTTGGTTCCCCTAACACAACTACTATAATGACGACAAATATAACAATCAGCATTATCAGTGTGTTCCCAGTAATGTCAGTAAAGTGTCATTCTAGTAGTGCATTCTCCCTTGCGGGTCCTCAGAGGAGTAGGCAGAGATATGAAATACCCACACCTCCACTTTTTTACTGATTTATTCAGGTTGGGTGTCCTGAATATATTTTATTTATTAAGGGGAAAATGTTAGTTACAAAATTACCTTGGAGGATAACAGGAATAACAACATTATTAAAGGACTCTGAAACATGGTTGTATGGTACACACCACGATAATTGGCTGGCACAGTACTTATTGCAAGGAAACCTGTTTGCTCGAGTGCTGTATTGAGTGAGAGCTTCTCTACATCCACACCTCTACTTACCCCTGAGGGTCTTGGGGGTCCTGGAGGGCAAGGTGTGAGTGGCAAAGGTATGTGCAGGAGTGCTCGGTGCAGTAACACTATGAGTGTGTGTGCAGGAGTCCCGTGGCGGGTGGGCGCTCGCGGCGAGGCGCCTCGTGCCGCTGCTGCCGCCGTCCGCGCAGGTAGGCCCCCACCGCGTCCGCGCAGGTAGGCCCCCACCGCGTCCGCGCAGGTAGGCCCCCACCGCGTCCGCGCAGGTAGGCCCCCACCGCGTCCGCGCAGGTAGGCCCCCACCGCGTCCGCGCAGGTAGGCCTCGTGTGCCCCTCGCTGACCGCCGGCTCTGATTGCAGCCCACCGCTGCCCACCCCGCGCTCGCTCGCCGCGGCCCCCCACCACGCCCCCCACCGCGCCCCCGGCCTGCGCGACGCCAGCACTCAGCACGACGGCCGGCCACCCGCCACGACTCGCCATCTCGCCGACAGCGGGGCGCCAGGCGAGGGGGCCACTGGGCTAACACGCGACAGGAGTTCCCTAGACACACTGTGCTCCACTGCCCCTCTGAGTACAATTAAGACTAAACGCGGCGAAGCCTCCGAGGGCTCCTCGCACAACATCGGCCGGCCTCGCCGCGAGACTAGCGGTTCGAGGTTCAAGAGGACAGAGGCCCCGCCGCCCGCAGGCCTCCGGCGTCCGAGGGCGGGATGTTCCTCCAGCGACGATGCACGCCGGGCGGGCGGCAGCGAGGACGAGGCGCTGCGGCTGCTGGCCGGGGCGGGGGCGGGGCGGGCAGGGGCGGGGCGGGCGGGGGCTTGGGCGGGGGCGGGGGCGGGCGGCGCCAGCAAGGAGCTGGTGGTGGGCCCGCGCGACGTGGCGGCGCTGCGCGGCTGGCTGGAGGCGCACGCGGCCGACCGCACGCTGCTGCGCTTCGACCAGGACGACGCCTACAAGCGGCGCCTGTTCTACGCCATCAACCCGCTGGTGTCGCTGCAGCGCTGCCCGCGGATAGCGCTGCTGCTGCGCGACAGCGGCGCCGCCTCGCTGCAGCGCTTCATGGGCTGCCTCGGCCTGCGCTCGGTGCGGGGGCCGGCCCGGAGGACCAGGAGCTCGCTGAGAGGTACCTGCCGTTGTGACACCTCTGGGAGGGCTCCATGCCGAGGGTCCGGCCGCGGGGGCTGGGGATGGCTTCCTCCGATAACTGTGTGTGTGCTCTCATCGGTTGCAGACAAGCAGAGTGACAAGGAGAACGTGGCCCTCGGCGCCAGCCGGGACACCAGCGACGAGCACTCCGCGGCCCGGCCTGGACCCGACCCTGGAGCTGGAGACACATCGGATGCGGGGGACACGCCCGCTCGCAGGCTGAGGGGGAGGAATGGCCTGGGCAGAGTGAGCAATACGAGAGGACTGGCCGATGAGAGCGCGGAGGCACCCTTCAAATCCAGGTTGAGGAGTAGAAGTATGGTGCTCAAGGAACAGTCCTCGAACGGGCGAGAGGCCGGCGGGGACGGCGACGTGTCAGCGGGGCAGCTCGCATCCAGGATGAGGACGGCTGGGGGCAGGAGGGGGGACACGCCCCACCAGGAAGGGGACCCCGGCGACGCCTCGGGGGACTCGAGCGGGGTCACAGGCAAGGCAATGGCCGACCCCGGACGAGGGACGAGCGCATTCAACGGCAAGAGCATACTATCCTCAGATAAGCACAGGTCGAGGAGGAGTGCGGTGGAGAGAGAGAAGGTTACCAGGGGAAAGGAAAACCATAGAGATGCGAGCAGAAAAAGGAGCGCGGGGCGGGGGGAGGGCGGCACCGAGAGGAGAGACAGGCCCGGGAGGGGGCGAGGTAGCGGGGCCGGGGGGGAGACGGGGGAGGTGCAGCCGAGCAAGAAGAACGGCATACTCTCCTCGGACAAGCACCTGCTGAGGCATCATGATATACTTGCACCCGATAAGCGCGCGTTGAACCAGAGGAGCGTGTCCGAAGCCAAAATGGTGGGGCCCGTGGGGGGGGACACGAGGCCGGGGGGCAGGGAGGGGGGCGGTGGGGGGCAGCCGGGCGCCGCGGTGTCCAAGCGGTGAGTGCTGCTGCGCACCCCCCACTGGAGGCCAGCTCCCGGGCCCCGCGCAGGCCCCCATGATGAGAGGTCTCGTTGCAGGCCGTCGGCGCGCCAGGCCCGCGAGTACTCCAGCCTGGAGGACCACGCGGTGGTGGCGTGGCTCAGCCAGGGGACGAGGGCGCGCGCCGTCAAGGGCAACCGCGTGTGGCGCGAGCTGCAGGCCTGCTACCCCGGCCTCACCGGCACAAGTACGGCCCGCCACCAAACACCAACCAACCCCCCACCCCCCACCCCCCGGCCCCCCGCCTGACCGCCGTCTGTTGCAGCGCGCACGTGGCAGTCGCTGCGCAACCGCTACCTGCGCTACATCCTGCCCGCGCTGGGAGCCCTGGCGCTGCGCCCCCGCCACGCCGCGCGCCTGCGGGCCGCCGCGCACGGAGGTGAGTGGGCGCCGCCCTCCCACTGCCCAGCTCCCCCCTCCCCCCCACCCCCCACTGTACTAACGTATGTCCCGCCGCAGGCTCGCTGAGGCGCCGCGACCCCCCGCGACGCGCCTCCATCTTCGGCGACGATAACACGCGCGGCGCGTCCTCCCGCCGCCCGCAGGCTGCCCCCTCCCCCTCGCCCTCCCCCTCGCCCTCCTCTTCCTCCTCTAACACGTCCTCCCCGCGCCCCCCGTCCCCTCCCCCTCCCGCGCGGGCAGCACGCGACAGTAAACACACACACAATAACAAAAAGGGTATGTATGCACTTGTTGTCATGTAAGGACATGGCGTGCGTGTGTGTGTGCGCGCGTGTGTGTGTGTGTGTGTGTGTGCGCGTGTGTGTGTGTGTGCCTGTGTGTGTGTGTGCGCGTTCTGAATGACAGGCACCAGAGACATGTTGCTTTGCGTGTTTAAAGCGATCCTCATAAATATTGGTAGCTGCACGTGACCGCCGGCGTCATTGACCTTCCAGCATTAAGGTCAATGGACTCGGGCTGTAGGGCAACAACCCCGCTGCCAGGGGCAGGGCACGATGAACTAATAACTTCTGCTTTAAGTCTTATTGTCATGTGTGATGTATGAATCAAGAGAGGTAGGGAATAACGGGTTCTAATCTGTATCAGCTAACTACTTCTCAATGTCTCTCTATTGCACCAGCTGGTGACGGGAGCTGCGAAACTTGAGGTCGCGAGATCGAATCCCGCCGAGGGCAGATATTTATGTGACGAACTCGACAATTTGTTACATTTGTTCCTCGTGAATCTAAACCATTCCCGAATCCACTTTATGACACACAGAAAATTTCATTAAAATCGGTCCAGCCGTTTATCCTTACCAATATTATAAATGTGAATGTAAATTTGTTTGTTACGCTTTCACGTAAAAAGTACGTACTTAAGTGATCATCATGAAACACTTTGTACACATATTCTTGAAGGTATTAGAAGTAACAGGTAAGTAATAGGATACCTTTTGTTGAAAAAAAAAGATTTTTTTTTACGAAAGGTAAAAAAAGCTGTATACATACGTACATACACACACATACATACGTACATACACACACATACATACGTACATACCCACATACATACGTACATACACACATACATACGTACATACACACACATACATACGTACATACACACACATACATACGTACATACACACATACATACGTACATACACACACATACATACGTACATATAAT